>CM061223.1:14930214-15180592 GCA_030844895.1 Ambrosia x helenae
ACGATATTTTAAATTTATTCCCATTTATATCTTATTAACCGAATTAAAAATTTTATTACTATTTTTACGAATGTATTATAATTACTAATAATTACTAATATTTAACTAAAATTAATATTACGATTTTAGTTTTAATATTCGTAAAAATAGTATTGTTGACCGAATATATTACTAATTCTAATTGACAATAATAATGACCGAATTGAATGTTATTTATTATGATTTTTAATCTCATTTATGTATATTAATGTTACTATGAAATTATGTTTAATATATTTTTATGAATTATTATTGGTCTTTCCTGCAATTAATAGGATTTATTCATTTTTTAATGTTATTTATTATGAGTTTTAATGACATTAATAATAATTGATCGAATTTAATGTTATATATTACGATTTTTAAGCTCATTTATTTATTATTGACCTAATTGACCCAATTAAATTACGAATATATTACTATACTAAAACTAATATTACGATTTTTAATTTTAATCCCATTTATATCTTATTGATCGAATTAAAATTTTCTATTACTGTTTTTACGAATATATTACTAATTACTAATAATTACTAATACTAATACTAATATTACGTGCAGAAATTGTTTCACAAGTCGCTAGGTTTGTTATTTGCATATTCAACATTTATGTTTACAATATTCTTATTTTATAATTAGTTACACATTTTAAATTTTCTATACATAATTATTTTGTAAAGGTTTACTGTGATTGGATGACCTGATTTACTTCAATCAAAAGATACTTCCATTAGCGAATACTGTGTCTTCAAATGGTGTTCAATCGAGCACAAAATGTTTGTTACTAAGGTTGCACCACAAGATGTCATTGATTTTGAAATTTAAATTATGATTTTGTTATTATTTATGAAGAGTTTTAATGTTATTATGATAATTTTTAATGTCATTGATTTGAATGATTGATTATGATTTGGTTGTTTTTTATTAAGATTTTTAATCTTATTTATTGATATTGCTAATATTACGAAATTCATTTTAATATTGTTGACCGACTTTAATTTTGATATTACAACTTTCCTTTAATCAATTGTGATAAAACGATTTTTTTTTAAACATATACGACTTTCTTTCAAATTTTATTTAAATCTATTTTACAGTTTATAATTTAAATATAATCCGAAGATAACATGTACAGTTATTTTCCTACACTTTTTTTATTCTTTTAATAATAAATATAATTTAAATATAATTAAAAGTTTCCTAAATATATATAATGTATTCAAATAATTTTCAATGCTATTACTAATATTACGACCTTAATGTTAATATTGTTGACCGAATCTGTATAAAAACTTTTTACTTTTTTGTTAAAATTGATGGAGGTCAATTCTTTGACTATATGTCTTTGAATTTGATTGTGCTAATTTTAACCGTTGTTGACCAATTCACGCCAATTACCAATCCTTCCCATTTTTATAATTCAAAGACTTTCCTTTAATAATTTGAAATGAAACGATATTCTTTTAAACATATACGACTTTCCTTTAAACATTTATTTAAATCTATTTAACAATGTTAAATCTATTTAACAATTTATAATTTATATATAATCCAAAGATAGGAGTGTACATTCATTTTCCTACACTTTTATTATTCTTTTAATAATAAATATAATTTAAATCTATTTAATAGTTTCCTAAAATATATAATGTATTCAAGATAATTTTCAATGTTGTCACGACCTTAATTTTAATATTGTTGATCAAATATTAGTAAAAAACTTTTTACGTTTTTGTTAATTTGATGGAGGTCAATTTTTTGACTTTATGTCTTTGAGTTTGATTGTGTTAATTTTAAGCGTTGTTGACCAATTCACGTCAATTACCAATCCTTCTATTTTTATAATTCAAATATATAAATAAATATTCCTACTCGATCACGTCAATCGAGGCACATTATTTCCGATTTTGCAGAATTGTTCGAGACACAACAATACTATATAAACCTTAACAAATAATAAAATCATTTAATCGTCATACCAAATTTAACAACACAATTAAATGATAATATAAATTTTCAAAATGTTACTTTTGATACAACTAATAATAATTACTAATGATGTCAATAATAAATTGTATATAATGGGTAAGGCAATTTGAGACGCGGATGATTTTAATGTCATTTATTTGAATGATTGATTACGATTTTGATGTAATTTATTAAGATTTTTAATCTTATTATTTACTGATGTTACTAATATTACGAATTTCATTTTAACATTGTTGACCGACTTTCATTTTGATATTACGACTTTCCTTTAATCATTTGTAACTAAACGATAATCATCATCTTGATTTCAATAAGTGTGCTAATTTTAAGTGTGCTAATTTTAAGATGTTAATAATAATTTGTATATAACGGGTAAGTTAATTTCAGACGTGGATTATTTTAATGTCATTGATTTGAATGATTGATTATGATTTTGATGTTATTTATTAAGATTTTTAATTGTTAAGTACTATATTTACACAGTTTAAATAATGACGTTTTTTTGGCGGCTTTTTGTAACATGTCAAAAGTTGCCTAAAGTGTGTGTACAATGGGTCCTTTTGGCTACATGTTGAAATGGGTTTGGGGTTGATCCTTTTGGTGTCTATTTTTTTAATAAAATATAGGAAATTTATATTACAGCATGTGACATTGGACCCATTTTTTTATTAGTTGTTTTTTAGCTATGTAATCGGTTTGAACCATTGGAGAGATAACATGAAAATTTAAGCTACCCATTCAAGTAAGTGGGTTAAGGATTGTTTCTTGATTTACTTATCACCGTATCCATATCTTTACAACAACTATATTTTATGTAGAACACAAATATGGAATACAATGGTGGAGGTTTTCATAAATTATTGAAAATGAGCTGCACTCCGAGGATCGTGATGACAATGATAACAACTTCGAAGGTGAAAAATCAGCTATCAATGAGCAAGAGTTGGAAGATTTTGATTGAAGTAATGAAAATGGACCATTGGTTGAAGTTCGTTAAGCCCCAACTAAATGATAAGTGTTCTATGCTTAAGCTTAGTTATGATTATAATATAGATATTACCCTTACCCAAATGATGTAATGTGTGATATTAGTTGAAGTTCGTTAAGCCCCAACTAAATGATAAGTGTTCTATGCTTAAGATTAGTTATGATTAGAATATAGATATTACCCAAATGATGTAATGTGTGATATTGTGATAGTATGCTATGTAGTTTGCAGTTGTCAAATTAAACTTTACTTACTCGATATATCCATCATTTCGTTACATTAAACTGTTAGATGACATTTTGCATTTAACATCAAAAATCATACATATTGCATTATCAAACATTTAGTAACCAAAACAAATCGTATAATACAATTATTATTTTCCTACTTTTTTTTCATTTTACTTTCGGGTGAACCGTGGGTCCCCACGGGACTCTAACCTAGTAATTCAATATAAGATGTGCTCCCAGATCATCATTTATTGGTGTAGATCCGGTAAACTTTTACCCGACCACATATCAGATCTATTACTTACTACCCATTGAGATCCATTAAGGCCCAACATTGCCCATTAAGTTTAATATGATCTATTATTCTCCATTGTGGTCCTCTAAGGTCCAATATGATCTATTAAGACATATATTATATATTGTTGTTCATTGTGATCCATTAAGGCCTAATATGATCAATTAAGACACACATGATCTATTATTCTCCATTATGGTCCATTCAGACAAGCATTTATGATCCAGTTTTGTCCATTATAATCTATTAAGACCCAGTATGGTTCATTTACACATGTATTATCTACTATTGTCATTTGTGATCGAAGAAGACCCAATATGAACCATTAAGACAAATATGATCTACCACTGTCCATTGTGATCCATTAAGTCCCAATATGATTCATTAAGTCATTAGAATCAAAATATGGGGTTGAGTCGATTTTTTGAATATTTTATTATGTTGGCTATAAAAGCCGGGGTTGAGTCAATTTTTTTAATATTTTATTATATTGGCTACAACGACTACTAAGATGTTTTATAATATTTTTTGAATATGTTTTGGAGTTTATATATAAAATTCTAATAGAAAAAGACGGGGTTTCCTTAAAAGACGGGGTTTGGACTAATAGATAGGGCTGGCAAAACAGGTTACACAAACCTGTTAAGACACGAACCTGTTAAGACACGAACACGAAACGTGTAAACACGAATGCGACACGAAATCTAATCGTGTCATTTTTTTCAAACACGAACACGAACCTGTGTATAGCAGGTTAACACGATAAGACACGATAGGACACGATAAGGAACACCTAGTAAAATAAGTTAACACGACAAGGCATGCTAAGAAACACGATGAGACACGATAAGACCTATTAAGACACGTACACGATAAGACACGAACACGAAACATGTAAACACGAACACGACACAAAAATAAACAGGTCTTAACGTGTCGACCTGTTATAGACACGAAACCTGTTAAAATCGTGTAGGTTCGTATCATGTTATCGTGTCTAAATTACCAGCCCTACTAATAGACGGGGTCGTGTTGAATTTTTTAATATTTTATTATGTTATCTTAAAGACGGGGTTTTCTTTAAAGAAGGGGTTTAGACTAATAGACGGGGTTTTGAATCAAAAGACGGGTTCGTGTTGAATTTTTTTAATATTTTATTATGTTAGCTTAAAGACGGGGTTTTCTTTAAAGAAGGGGTTTACAACAATAGACAGCGTTTTTTATCAAAAGACGGGGTTGGGTTGAATTTTTTTGAATATTTTATTATGTTGGCAAGGATATTGTTATTATATTTGAGCAAAAGACAGGGTTCAAACCAATAACCCCATCTTTATTTTTTTTAACCCCGTCTTTAGCTCACTTTTGTACTAGTGATCCCTCACCTCCAAACACTTACCGGTCATTGCTGCATGCCACAACCAATGTCACTGTTGTCGACGGCATCGCCGTCTCCACATGCTCGTCATCGCCTTCGCCACTAGCCGTCATGAGAGTAAAATATTGCAGTTTGAACACATTTTGATAGTTTCCTCTCAAAATAACTCGTTTCAACCCTAGTCGATCTATTTTGGTAAGAGCTAGTTTTGATCCAAATCATATTTGATACTTTTTCATTGATTGGGTTAAATATATACAACTAGCTGATTATCCCGGGAGGGTCCCGGGGTTGAAAAATTTAATTTTACGTGATAACCTATTGCAAATGACTTAAGTTAACTAACCACAAAATCTCTCAATCATTGCATTTTCATAGTATTCTAATAAGTAATAACTCATAATCTCTAATCTAAAACCTAATCAGTAATCATCTAAATAATCACTTATGCAAGCTACAACTATTCAAAAACTCATTACATCTCTCTAATTTCTCACATTCTAATGGCTCTTATAATTCTAACCTAATCAACTAAACAAACACTTAAGTTTGAAGTTGTAACCATTGCATCTCATTATGCCACGTGGCATAATCAAGAGATGGTTGATGCCACCATTGAACGCCACGCCAGCAACTATCAATTCTTCCCGAGAGCGTCCCGGGGTTGAAAAATATAACCATTCTAATAATACTAATACTAATAGTAATAATTATTACTCTTGTAATTAAATAAATAAAAAAAATAACCTTGCTATAAGGTGGCACCATGTGTTGCAGTGTTGCGCGATTCTTTCTCTTAACTTCTCTTGATGAAGTATACCTAGTAAAATTCCAATGATAACATGGCGATTGGGCTGATTTTCAACATCGTAGATAAGAACCTGGTTTAAAAGAAAAAACATGATTAATGAATAACATGAACACTTTGTGTGTTTGTTTTCCTGTATAAACGAAACCCCACAAAAAATAGTCGATTTTTTCTCCGTTTTTTATATAGCACTATGGTACTCGTTGGAAAGATAATAAAACGCTCGTTAATTTGGTGTAATTTTTTTCTTTAAAAAATCTCGTATATAAAAGATATAAACGTTTAAAAACTATGGGAAGAAACATGAGAGAAAAAAATTTAAATTTATTTTTAAATTATTTTTTCCTAGAATAACTCAATTTAATTTTAGTAATTGGGAATTTAGGGTTTTATGTTTATCTTTTTTTAATTAAAAAATGAAATAATTCAAAAACATTAAAATCTTTCAATTATGATGCCATGTGACACTCTCAAGGGGAGGTTGAGGCCTCCATTGCACGTCACGGTAGCATATACGTTTTCTTTTATCTATCTATATATATAAAAGAAAACGTATATGCTGACGTGGCGTGCAATGGAGGCCTCAACCTTCCCTTGAGAGTGTCACGTGACATCATAATGGAGAGTTTTTGGTGTTTTTGAATTGTTTTCTTTTTTTTTTTAATTAAATTGAGTTATTTTAATAAAAAAGAATTTAAAAATAAATTTAAAATTCTCTCTCATATTTCCTCCCATAATTTTTAAACGTTTATATGTTTTATATACGAGATTTTTTAAAGAAAAAAATTATACCAAATTAACGAGCGTTTTATTATCTTTCCAACGAGTACCATAGTGCTATATAAAAAACGGATAAAAAATCGACTATTTTTTGTGGGGTATCATTCATACAGGAAAAAATCACACAAAGTGTTCATGTTATCATGTAAAATTGGATTTTGTGAGGAATATGAATTATTACTGATTAGAATACTATGAACATGCAATGATTGAGAGATTTTGTGGTTAGTTAACTTAAGCCATTTGCAATAGGTTATCACGCAAAATTAGATTTTTCAACACCGGGACCCTCCCAAAGTAATCAGCTAGTATATATATATAGATAGATTTCATAATGAGATTAGAATAAAGCTTATAGTTATTACTATCAACATTTAATACCAAAAGAAAAGTAATGATTTAAAACCAACTAGTGGGAATGCCCGCGCGTTGCAGCGGGTGTCCTGACTAATATGAGATTCAATTGTGATGTCTAGTGTGGTGCCCTCGTGATGCGATGGGGGGCATGTCACTAACAAACATCAATCTGAAAGTCCTGCCAACTTAACAATCAAGTTAGACTTGTTAGCAATACTGGTACGTACTGGAGAAAGTGTAACGGTAGATAAAATAAGCCAAGACACCAAACGCAACGGAGATTTCACCTTATTAAAAAGTAGCTTAGCTCAAGCTCCTTTACACCCTGCTCTCTGTTATGACCAATCATACAAAGTTAGTTCATTAACTAATATTAACTAATACATAGTTGAAATAAGCATCAACTTTTAAGAATAAATAAATAGATACAAAAATAAGCCAAAAATTTCCCATTTTTGGCAATTTACAACAGTTTTGGTCATTTTAACATTTCACAAAGTTGAATTATTGTATACATCTATATGTTTAATCATGATTTTCTCTTAAAATATAAATAAATAGAAAGCAGAAATAGGCAGAAAGATTAGAACTCTAAGTTCCGGTCAAATTCTAAGTGAATGCAATCCATCGAACCTTTTTACTTCCTACAATGCTGCATTTCTGTGTTGCAGTAAATGAAGCCCTCCATCGAGCTTCGAGTTCCTTTTACACGTCATTTTACTTGACACGCTTTCCATTTAAACTCAAACTTGCATGCTGCAAGGCAATAAAACAATAGTAAACTAAATATTAGATGCCATCCAATATCAATAAACACATACTCAAATAATTAACCATCCAAATACATGCATTAAAAATACATTTAGTGATGCTTACTAAGTAAAAAAGAAAGAAACAAAACTTATTTTTGACATCAAACAATATCTAATCAACAAAACAATGGAAAACCATATCTAGATCGAGAGGGGTGTTGATGACGTAAGTGATTAAGGAGCTTGCCTGGATAATTTAACACATACTATTTTCTATGGATATTCAAGACTCCTTTAGCTTTTTCAAGTCCAGTGAGACTTTCATTGCCACCTCACTTATCAAAATTCTGTAATGAAATCACATTGAATTTACGCTCTTAATAGTTGAATATGAACGTTGTAACATCTAACCAGAATTTTTCTATTGCAGTTGTCAATGGTTGCTCAAAATTTTAATTTGATAGTCAAAAGTGTACCCCTTCTTCATAGAGCAGTTATCACTAATTTGGTGGAAGAGTGGTACTGGTAAATTTGTTTTTATGATTTTATTAAAAGCAAGAATACATTTGTCAATAAACTTAACATTCACGAAATCCTATAGCATGCATATATGGCTACCGTTAAAGATAAAAGAAAATGCAACGCTCCACAAATAATGTCCCCTGTTACTTTATTACACAAAATTTACAGGATATATTTTGTTTATTGGTTACAATCATAGCAATAATTACAACAAGAACAATAATAATGATAATGACCAAACATTTAGCATAAAGTGGGAAAACACTACAAACATGATAAACATACACAAAAATGATATAAAATCGTCACAAGCAAAGAAACCGACAAAAAAGACACCAGCTAAAAGATAGCAATAAGGTATGTATAATGCACGTTATCTATCAACAATGTTTATTTAAGGCTAAAATGGGTAAATATAAAGGCAAGACTGACTGACTATTATAAGTGCTAATTTTTTAGTTTTTTTTCCTTTTAGTTGACAGATGTTTCAATTACTCTTATGAATCAAATCATTCAAGTTTTATTGCTGCATTTTGCATTTTTGCTATTAAAAAAATACAGTTGTAATTCTCATATTGGATGGAAAGTTGCTTGGTAACTAACCACTATAGTAGTAGAGTAATGACTAACCACGCTATAGTGCGTAACCCTTTTGCCTTTTCTATTTATTAGGTTAAACGGAAATTATAGTAGTAAGGCGAAGTGTGGTTATAAGCATAATGAAGCATATTGCAAAAACATAATATTATAATCACTAACATTCCATCCAATATGAGAATTACAACTGTACTTTTTTTATAGCAAAATGCAGCAATAAACTGACAACCTTCAACCAAACCAATCGAAACTGAGCTAATGACCTACAGAGCTAAATACTTGGGAATAACTACTCGAAAAATGCAATTAACCAATCCTTTAAATAAGTCATTCTAAAACTCTCTATAAATCAGTACACAAATGCCTACCTTTAATGGGAGCACAATGGGAGCTAAAAGGAGAACCTTTAATGAGAGCACGAGCGGAACCAAAAGGAGAACAGGGGTATATATCGTGGCATAGATTATTGAGGGAAACAAGTTGGCCAATTAAAAGCAACACCTGCATATTAAAAGACCTAAATTTAGAATCCCAAAAAAAAAAAAAATATATCCTTAATACAGACATGTGGTTCGGTTTTCCAATAGTGAAAGCAAGTGCAACTATTATAGACCGTAGGACACGTACGAAATCTTTTCTTTATAAATCACAAGTGTAAATAACAAAGGAGATGTAATTTAGTGATTACCAACTAACAACACTCTAGGCAGTGATGGAAATGTAGTACTTTGATAAAACACCTGCCACCTACAACACTCTAGCCAGTGTTGGAAATGTAATACTTTTGTAGAACACCTGCCACCAGTTATCTCTTTCATGTTCTGAAGGAACTTCTGGTCCAACAACCTATGTACATCACAACGATAATCTATTTATTCAAATTTAAAAAATAAAACATAATGACCGACAAAACTAACTTTGCTAACAACAAAAGCTTAATATAATAAACTCATCTTTTAAAGATCAATAGTATCACATTTCGAGAGATAAACACAAATCATATAAACTACAACAAACATACCTGGTAGAATTCCACTCATAGTAGTGCTATTTGTAGGTTTGGAGAGGGTTGTTGGTTCAGGCCTCAAATTAACACAGACTCAACACACACTCACAGTTGAACAAGTTTACTCTTTTATTTCTCAAACTCAAAATAATACAAAGGGGTGAACTGAAAGCTGGCTACTACAATCTTATTTATAATAGGTAAATATCACTTGCAAAATACTCAGTCCACAAACAATATTCCCGGCCTAGACTTCAAGTACACTAACTGATATTTCATAGGTAAAAGTGTCTATTCTTTCTGTTGCAGTTTTAAACAACTCTTCAAGCGTTCGGTAATTAACTCCAAGATTTCCCTCAGTACCCTCCATGGTAAATGTCTTTCCCGTCCCAGTTTATCCATATGCAAATATGCATACGTTGTAGCCATCCAAAACTGAGGTTACCAATGGTGAAGCTTGAGAGAAAACATCAACTGTGTAAAGTAACAAACAGTTAATAAGAATATAAGTTATATAATTAGATTAAAAATTAAATGTGGTTAAGTTCAAATAAAATCACAATGAAACCTTGATTGTCATTTGGTGTGAAGACTCTATAAAATGTGAAGGACTTTTTGGTGGAACCACTATTTAAAATCCCTAGTTCACCATTCGATGCTGTATCGAAGTCAACAATGGTTGAGCACCCGGTTGAAGCTTCTGATTTGCTTAATGGGCGACATCGACAAAATACCCTAATATTTCCTGATAATTACAAAAGTAAATACACAATGACATACATCGTCTGTATAACTAAATGTTATGTAAAATAATATTAGCAGACCTTTTGCGTCCTCAAGTTGATTATGAAGCTTTCTTCTCTTTGCTTGTTATTCATTATACTTCATTTTAAGATCCTCACACTAAGCAACTGCAAATTGATGATTACGAAGAAAAAAAAACGATTAATCTACAGTATAAATATTCGAAAAAAATGAGTTAACAAATACAAAATTAGAGATTAACCCAATGCTTGAACTGCAGAAGTCATTTTATTTAGATCAGGAATGGAGACAACACATTGGTGTGCTTGAAGAGATAGGTGAGAGTGGTCTTGTTTTAGGACCTGAGTAAAAGATTATGTTAATTAAATATAAATACAACTTTGAATATGATTTTTGTTTTACTTGTGCTAATTAACTATGGTTATTTTGTGTGATAACTCCTTAACTGTAGCAACCCAAACCTTCTTGTCATGTTCATATCTACTTGATATATCCCTCAACATTTCAGATTGTCTCTCCATTGATTGGTTTGTTCAATAAAAATTCAGAATGTTTTAAGATAAACATACAAAACTAAAACAAAAATATTCCCTTTGCCCAAAAATAGAAGCGTAATGTTTGACTTCACAAACTTACCAAGAGATGCCTGGAAAAACTTATTATCAAGTTCCATTCGGACCTTCTCTAGTTGCTCATTTGCTGCAGTCAAAAACATCCAAGCTTGATAACATTCTTCAGTCTTACGTTGACATTGACTGGACAACTCTTGTATCCTTTTCTCATACTTCTCTACTGATTTCTTTCACAATATTTTCTTCTGAAATGTTCAACAATTCAAAGACAATTATACTTCAATCAGTAGCATAAATGCATTAACAAGAAGCATACCCGAGCAGAAGGGACTTCGATATCAGCAGCTCAATTTTGACATTTTAGAAATTCATGTTTTACATCATCTGTGAGTCAAAATTAAATTAAAACAAACTATTAACCAAGCCCAACATAAAAATATCAAGAAAGGGAGGGGGGACTCGCCTTCTCCGAGTTACCAACCTGCGCCAACCCCTTCATGGACCACACACCTAACCACTCAACCGATACTGGTTTTGTGTTTTACATTGGAGTATTGATATACAGTAGCATTACACTTATAAATGCTATCGATGTGCATATGCTATCATTCTACATGTATACGTGAGTGAAAACTTATAAAGTACAAATAAAAAAATGCCATAACTAATAAAAAAACTTCATTAAAAACAATACTAAGTCTGTATAATTCAACCTTGTTATTTACACTTGCGAATCATCGGAAAAATACATGAACCTTTTTTCTCATATTGATTTCTAGAAGAAAAAAAACGATGCTGTTGCAAACAGATTTCAAATTGTTGAGTATATTAACATAATAATATTGTCTAAGTTATTTCAATACCAAACAAAGATCTTGAAAATAATAAAAAAAGAATAGAAGATCACCTTCACCCATCAATAAAAACACCACCTTTCAATTCTCCCTGTTAATGGAAATGTAAATACTCCTTGCCGCAGTTGAACACAACATGTCCAAATCATCATCATTTGTTGGTAGGAGAAATGGAAGAACTCTATAGTGATATGAACTATAACCGGTCCAACATCGCTGAATGTTTCTTCCAGCTAATAAAACATTAGGCCAAATTTACAATTAACATTTCATCCTTTGGTGTATACAATCTAAACAACAATAATAATATTCACCGCCTTAAAAACATGCCTGGGAATTAGAGAAAGAGTAGGGCAATTTGGAGACAAAGACGGTGTCCGGACTGTGCTGCTGGCTTCCACCGCCTTCTTGCTTCATCATCATCATCTTATTATTATTATTATTATTATTATTATTATTATTATTATTATTATTATTATTATTATTATTATTATTATTATTATTATTCACCATCGATTTGTGATTAGAAAAAGTGCAGCCGCTTACCTAATAATAATGGTTTGGCTTTGTGTAGTTTATTATAGATGACGATGAATCTTACATTCCAGAATGTGGATATCAACCGGCGTAAGGAATGTGAAAGAGCAGAGAACTTGAATGGATGAAAGAATTGTGAGGGCAGGAATGAGAAATGAGGGTAGTATTGTAAAATTACTTTGATATTGTAAAGGAGGAGGGTGGTGAAATGTCTATTTTACCCTTCTAGGTGTCTTAATTGGCACCAATATCCCTATAATGCCCTTAGCAAATAAGCTTTATTCTCTTATACTTATTGCTTTAAAAATTGTACCAATGTCAAAATTCCAATATGGTACATCACTCCTCCTTTATAATGTATTATAGATTAATATTCCTATATAATTAACTAATTATCGAGTAACAAAGGGCTTATAATATGATGGAAATTTGTCACTCTTCATAAGGTAAGAGTTTAAGTCTCAAGGTGGAAAAATATAATGTCTCAATTTAAAAGTAGGATTAAAGGGTGTCTGAAATCACTATTAGAAAAGTGACAATTTGCTACAAAATTTTCTTACGGAAAAAAATGCGTTACAAACTTTAACAAAGTTGCTACTCATTTGTGACGAAAAAAATCGATAATTTTTTTAGCAAATTTGTGACACAATATATCTACAAATTCTTACGAAATTGTGTAGGAAATGCGTCACAAATTTCCTAGACCATGTTTTCGTCACAAATGCGTTGAAAATTGTGTTACAAATGTGTAGTAATTTGTTTGCGGCGAGGGTTTTTCTAACATCAAGGTTTTGTTGAAAATGCGTCACAAATCAAGTAAATGCAAGATATGTGACGCATTTTCAACAAAACCTTGATGTTAGAAAAACCTTCGTCGCAAACCAATTACTACACAATTTTCAACACAATTTTCAACGCATTTGTGACGAAAACATGGTGTAGGAAATTTGTGACGCATTTCCTACGCAATTTCCTAAGAATTTGAAGATATATTGTGTCACAAATTTGCTAAAAAAAATGTAGATTTTTTTTCGTCACAAATGAGTAGCAACTTTATTAAAAATTGTGACGAATTTTTTTGGTAAGAAAATTTTGTAGCAAAATGTCACTTTTCTAGTAGTGAATAGCAAGGAAAAAAAGAAATGATATTAAACTAGGGGTGGGTTCAATGAGGAATTTAAAAAAAGTGGGGAACTGAGGAACCATGTATTTAACATGTTAATTATATTATAAAAAAATCAATTTAACATGTAAGAAATCATTTTTATTAAAAATTGTAATTGGAGATTTTGTATATAAATGTATGTAGAAATTTTTTTGACAAAAAAAATTGAAAAATAAAATAATTAAAAAATGCTTAAAATTAGTTAAAAAAAGGGTAATTTTTTTTTTCAAAAAATAAATTTTTTTATTGGAATAGTTTCTACACATCTTTATATGCAAAAGCTCTGAAGAAATTTTAGAAAAAAAATATTTTTTTGCATGTTAAATTGAATTTTTAAAACATATTTAACATGTTAAATGCATGGTTTCCCAGTTCCCCACTTTTTTAAGGTTCCCCATTGAACCTTACACTATCTATAACTTATAATAAAAGAATTGAATTTGTATGAGGTGGCATTCAATTGAGGTCTCAACCCCCATTGAATGTGACATGTGGCATTTTGAAGTGATAGTATTGAATTTATTATTTTAAATAAAAGATAAATTTTTAAAATTTTTATTTTCTTTTTTTAAATAAAATATATATCTATATTATTTTAAAATTTCAAATATGTTAATTAATATATTTTCCTTATTTTCCTTTCATATTTTTAAATGTTAATTATTATTTTAAAATTTCAAATATTTTAATTAATATTTGTATCTTTATTTTTTCCTTATTTTTCACTCACAATTTTTAAACGTTAGTAACTTTTATGTATGACATTTTTTTTTGAAAAAAAATTTTACAACAAATTAATGATCGCTTTATTATCTTTACAACGAGCACCATAGTGCTATACAAAAAACGAAAAAAATGTTTTTTAGTGAGTTTTTGTTCATGTAGAAAAAAAACACATTTGTTTAGGTGATTTATTAATCATATATAGGCAAGTACTAATCGTGTTATGATAGTATATATGTTTTTAAACCTACTATTACATATATGAATTGTCCATGTTCGTGTGCTATAATGATATGCTTAGCATTAAAAGAGGTTGAGATTTTTTTAATCTGCTGAGAACGCAGCATGAGAGAGAGCCCCTTTTCCTAGTATAAACATTAGAACAACTTTCTTTAGATTTAAAAGTGGTTGAGACTGTTTACTTATTTTATCATTTTATATTAAGTCATATTAGATTTTTCAACCTCAGGACACTCCCGGAATAATCAGCTAGTCAAACTATATAGGTATAAGTCTATCCGAAACCTTTTCAACACTTCATGTCATCGTTTGACCTCATAGCCAAACGTCTAGAATAGAATTCTTGATGCAAGGTAAATATGCGAAATATCAATTACCTCCAAGAAATTTGACCTTTAGCGGCTACGCCTTTAGCGGCTACGGCCAGGCGGGTAGCCGCTAAAGGTCTAATCTGATCCTGGCCCTTGATAATCTGATCCAACGGTTGCCCTCTTTAACCATTAGCGGCGACACCGTCGCCGCTAAAGGTCCTCCCAAAATTTTAGTAAACCCGCCTCTCTTCTTCTCTTTCCCTCTCTTTCTTTCTTTTCACTCCAATTTAGATCTGCAAAAACTCACAACCCTCTCAAACCTCTCAACCCTCTCAACCCTCTCAACCCTCTCACTCTCACTCTCCTCCCCACACCACCCGCGCCGCCTAACCACCGCCCAGCCCCGCCCCCTCTCTTCTTCTCTTCTTCTCTTTCCCTCTCTCTGTCTCCTCCCTCCCTCTCCCCTGCAGCCCCGCCCTCCCCTGCAGCCCCCTCCTCTGCCGCCGCGAACCACCGCCGAACCACCTCCACCCTGCAGCCACCTCCCGCCGAACCACCTCCCTCTGTAAGTATATTTATAGTTTTTTTTCTTTTTTTTTTGTTTTATGTTTTTGTAATTTGTTTTTTATTTTTTCTTTTTAATTTCTTTTTTTATCTTTATTGTTTGTTTTTTTTTATTTTTTTCAGTTTTTTTTTTATTTCTGCAGTTTTTTTTATTTTTTTCAGTTTTTTCTTTTTTTTCTGTTTTTTTTATTTTCTGTTTTTTATTTTTCTATTTTTTTATTTTCTGTTTATATTTTTAGCTTTTTATTTCTGCAGTTTTTTTTTTTCAGTTTTTTTTTATTTTTCAGTTTTTTTTTATAGGGTAGTTGTACAATTGAATTTGTTTTAGTTTTCATTGTTATATAGGGATTAGTTTTGTGGTGGTAGTATTGTAGTGGACACCAATTATTAAGCAACCAATATGGATGACTTGGCTAGAATCGGTTGGGCGAATAACTGGCTTGGTTAGTAACCGGTTAGAAGTTGTCTGTAACACCCCAAATTTCATAATTTTGATACCTTTGTTAATCGGACAATATACGGTTTATTATCTGAACATCTCATGGGGAAATGTTAGAAATTACATCTCGGCGTAAAAATACCCTTGTAAGGAATTTGGGCCTAATAATCTATATGGTCAAATTCAATCCTAGGTAGCAAGAGCGAGGCTACGGAAGGTCGAGGATCTAAATTATCAAGTGGGACGGAGCACGCCTAAAGGTAAGTCACTCGATGACTTAAATATTGTTAAATATCAATCTTATGCCCTTAGATATATGGGTTTGAACATCGTCACGAGAGCTTCACAATGTGGAGCTTGTATTATGATGCATCTTGATAGAAACAACCTTAGATGAAGGTTGGAAGCATGCTAGGTAAGTCGCTCCACGACTTCTAAATCTTCATGATAATTAATCTAGTACTGAATAGCCAAATTAAAACCGTGTAAACATGAGTTTCTCATTAATATTTTGTCTATAGTACAAAGAATGGAATACATGATAATCATAAGCGAGCTTAGTATAAGTCTAAAGCGAACTTAGATGTTGACGCCAAAGGTGTGGTTTGATGCGCCTTAGGCGTTACCAAGGAAGTCTTATGGGGTTAGACCTTTGGTGTTTTGGTCGTTGAAAATAGAGGTGTTACGCCTATGTAAAGAAAAGAGGTTATCGCCTTAGTCAAGCCTTGGTGAAGGATGGATAGGATGACCCGTTTGAGGACATTGCTTACCTTGTTAGGCTTGGTAAATGGTTAGGAGTCACACGTTGTTACGCCGCGAATCAAGCTTCAAAAACTAACATTTTTGCAGCTTAATAATCGAGCTTGCGGCTGCACTTTTAAATCTTCTTGATGCAGGGCAATTATGGCTTGAAAATGTGTCTAAAACGCTGCACAAATGTGCAGCGAAAAGCTGTCAAAACAAGACTGAAACGCTGCACAAATGTGCAGCGAAAAGCTGCCAAAATATGTCTAAAACGCTGCACAAACATGCAGCGAAAAGCTGTCAAAACAAGGCTGAAACGCTGCACAAATGTGCAGCGAAAAGCTGCCAAAATATGTCTAAAACGCTGCACAAACATGCAGCGAAAAGCTGTCAAAACAAGGCTGAAACGCTGCACAAATGTGCAGCGAAAAGCTGCCAAAATATGTCTAAAACGCTGCACAAACATGCAGCGAAAAGCTGTCAAAACAAGGCTGAAACGCTGTACAAACGAGCAGCGAAAAGCTGCCAAAATATGTCTAAAACGCTGCACAGACGTGCAGCGAAAAGCTGTCAAAACAAGGCTGAAACGCTGCACGGACGTGCAGCGAAAAGCTTTTAAAATATGTATAAAACGTTGCACAAACGAGCAGCGAAAAGCTGCCAAAATATGTCTAAAACGCTGCACAAACATGCAGCGAAAAGCTGTTAAAAACAGGGCTGAAACACTTGGCAAGGGCAGGTGTTTGGGTTCGAGTTTCGAAGTTGTTTTGATCCGTTTCGCTTATAGATTTCTTTCGTACTCGATTCCTAATTAATAAATGAATCATTCTAACCATGTTCTTGGTGTTTTGATGTATCAAAACCTTAGGTATACAAACGGATTGACGGGAGGTGATCATGATCAATTCAAGAACCGAATGTGCTTAAAAGTTGAAGTCTTCCGCTAAACTCTTTTGATAATATCAAACGTATTCCCTGTGTGTCCAATCGAATTAGACTTCTATGTTGAAGTTAAAATAATTCAACGCTATTTCTGTGCAAACTTGACACTTAAACCAATGTTATAAAACAATTGGGGATTACATGTGCTTAATGTAAAGTTGTAATGTAACTATTGTTCTAATCTTGTTTTTTTTTTTTTAAACAAAAAAAAAACATAGTTATTCGTATTTAGACTCGTCTTAGTAGTACGGGGTCTTACATTGTCTATAAGATGTGGTTCACCCTACGGCATCAACTTTACAAATAACTTTACAAATAACAACAATAGTATTAAGATAACATATCTTGGTTTGTTTGATTCTGTTTTTCAGGTTGACCTGCTCTGTCAACATGTCATGATAAAATGGCTAAACTTTTTTATATCATCAGGACGTAGATTAGAGCCTTTGAGGTTGACCTGCTCTGTCAACATGTCTTGAAAGGAAATGATTTTTCATGTGCTGATCATGGGAAAATCTTGCATCTAATGCATAGGTAAATGACAAACACTATCCTAATGAACAGTTTCATTTGCAATTTATTGTTCATAGGTCGCACTACCATAATGTTCTTTATTTATACCAAGACAACCTTTTAGGTACATTTTGGTATGAACAACATTAGACTGCAGGGCCTTTCACTAGAATTTGAATGTATGTCTTAATAGCCTAATGCATAACCTCTAACCGAATTTATAACCCGCATGCATCCTAATTCATTGTTTGATTAGGTTTTAAATATGTCGATGTGAATTTTTCTAGCCGTTTAGCGCGCCGTAACGCGCGCGGGCTAATACTAGTTTGGTATAAATATGTTTAGTAAATAGAATATTTGACCCATTTGGTATATATTTGTAGTTTAAATGTTGATAGTTGACCCATTTGGTATAAATATGTTTAGTAAATAGGATAGTTGACACATTTGGTATATATTTGTAGTTATTTGTTAATAGTTGACCCATTTGGTATAAATATGTTTTGTAGGAGCACATTAATGATATAATAGCGACTCCTCAATTCCAAGCGCAATTGCTCCAAATAGCTAATCAATTGGTCCAACAAAGGCTTGGAAATCTAGGCGGAAGTGGTAATAGTGGCGATCACGATCACGACGATGAAGACGAAGACGAAGACTTTTAGGCAGCTTTGGTATGTTTGTTTAGTTTTGATGGTGTATACTTGATTCAAATATTAGGTTGGTATGTTAGTTTATTTTGTTTGATATGTTTTGACGAATGTTCGTTTAACTTTGTTACGTTTATTTTATATATATATGTAGATGTTGGTTTATTATTTTTGTTATTATTTAGTTTGGTTATGCGTGTGCGGAGTAAACGAATAGCAAAAAAAAAAAAAAAAAAAAAGACATTTAGCGGCGACGCGTCGCCGCTAAAAGTCTTACCCAGGATGCACAGAAATCTGCCACGTGGCATGCCACGTGGAAAAAAAAAGTTAAAAGATAATGCCACGTAGATAATTACTTTTAGCGGCTACACCTTTAGCGGCAACAGGAGCAATAGCGACAGACTAAAGCTGGCAGGACTTTTAGCGGCAGCCGTCGCCGCTAAAGGTCTTGCTGCCGCTAAAGGTATACCTTTAGCGGCAGCTGGCGTGGCCGCTAAAGGTCGACTTCCTTGTACAATAGAAGAGTTTGTTCACATTTAAGATCATACATAATTGTATTTACATGTTCCATCGACTCTTCATGTATAATATAAGTCATGAAGATCATGATCATAGCACAAGCGACCAAACTCATTTTGGCAATGATAGTTACAACGTCACTAGTAGCTCATTCGACACGTGTGGATACTCATTGACAAAAGATGCATATTGTCACAAACATACTTGTTAGGGTGGATGAGGTGGTCATCACACCCAATCAAATTGTGCTACCTCATTTTCATCACACTCCATCACATGCATCACTAAAACCATGGGTTGTGTTCACATTTCATCACTACACTTTTTTTTAAACTATAAATTTTAATAACCTCCCCTATCCTAACGGTCCTCTCCTTACACCACCGTCGTTCCGGCCGCCGACATTGAAATCCTACCACCGCCAGCCCGTGTTTCCGTTTAGGCTTCCATTGTTTGGCGAAGCTTTGCTGTACACTCTCTGATGATGACTCTTTGACGAAGCTTTGCTGGGGTGACGATGACCGTGTGAAGATAGGGTTGTGGGGGCGGTGGTCGTGATGGTCAAGATGAAGAAGAATGGTGATGAAGAAGAAATAGGAGGGAGAATGGTGAAGGAGGGGTGGAAAAAAAATAGAATGGAGAATGAGGTCATGATGGGTGTCACGACATTCCATCACGCTAGTATTATCGCGGTCGTGATTAAATGGTGGGGGCGATGGTCATGATGATCACGAGCATCACGGGATGGCCATCACGGACCACCCCGACCACCCTTAGACATTCTGACACAAAATTACTCAATTGTTTAAACTTTAATCTACAAAACTTCAACAAATACCTCGTCACATATAAAGCATAATAACTAACAAACAAAATTACCATGACAACACATTTGATAATTCTTGGTAGCAGAAACTTACAAATCATTAACAAATTTTCATATTACTTATAATACATATTTGTAACATGTTATTTGTTAATCTATATCTATATATTATATAAAAAATATCTATGGTTAAGGTGTCACCTGGTTGTTGTGTTACCTGACTAGGGTGTCCACCTCACCCTTTTCCAACCCTTTTAACTTGGGTATGGATTATCTTACCCGATCCATGAGCCTAGCTATATTGTAACGCATATACCTGCATATAAAATGTTCTTTCAATCATATTTGTGAAGATCATGTATAACTATCCACCCATCTAATTCTTTCTCTTTCACCATCAACCCTAATCTCCAACTCTTCTGCTCAGTTCTTATCATCTCCATCAGGTAACGATTCTTACACTGCGCCGCTTCTTTTATACTATTATGATTTCATCGCTTTATCTTATAGTTGATTTTGTGTTCAGTTTAATCGAATACGTAAGTCAATCAAAACCCTAAGTTGAGCGAATCTTCAATACCTCTTTGAATATCCTATTGATTAAGATTATTGTTTTCTGTTTGATGTGTTATTCTAATTCAGGAACGTTTATATCGTTCACCCTGATATGAAATCCTGTTTACATACTAAACTAATTTTAATTTATCGATTGTTTTAGGGTTTTGATTTATGTTTTCATGCTTATTGGATTTAATAATGGTTATTATTGATCCGGTATTCATAAAATTATAGATTTTAAGTAATCGATTGTTTAAAGTTTTTTATTTATATTTTTATGATTATGCTATTTAATGTTGTTTTTTTTTCAATTAATCCTGTATTCAAACTATATTGAATCCAAATATTCGATTGTTTTAGGCTTTTGATTTAGTTTTCATGATTATGCGCTCTTATTTTTTTTTTTTTCAGTTATGAGTCTTCATCATAACTTGATGAATCGACTAACAAAGACACAAACCTGTTTTATTTTTATGTATTATGTTGACACAATTAAGATATATTCATTATGAATACTAATCATGTTTGGCTATTATTTCTTACAATCCAGATTATCCGACATGTCATACCATAGTGGACATTAGTTTTTCAAGGTTCTGTATGACCCATCTGTTTCAGTTTTGGTACAATATACTTTTTCCAGTTTTAATGATGAGGGTACATTCTGGAAGTAGTCATTCAAATATTCAGGAAACAAAAGAATTTGTTGGTTGGCTTTTAGATATTGGTAAGGAAAGGTTGATACAGTGAATGAATTTTTGGATGTTATTTAGATACCTGATGACTTACTCATCACTCAATCTTTGGATCCTATTTCTGATTTGATATCCTTTGTATATCCATCTATTTGGATAACTTACTCCGAATTATTTTCAAGAGATTGCAATATTGGCACCAAAGAATGAAGTTGTTCAAGAGATTAATGATCGACTGCTTTCAATGTTTCCCGGCCAGGAAATGGAATATTAAAGTTCTGATAGTGTTTGTCAGTCCGAAAATGTTAAAGAGATGATTGATGAAGGATTGATCTCACCGGGTGTTTTGACGCCAAAGGTGTGGTTTGATGCGCCTTAGGCGTTACCAAGGAAGTCTTATGGGGTTAGACCTTTGGTGTTTTGGTCGTTGAAAATAGAGGTGTTACGCCTATGTAAAGAAAAGAGGTTATCGCCTTAGTCAAGCCTTGGTGAAGGATGGATAGGATGACCCGTTTGAGGACATTGCTTACCTTGTTAGGCTTGGTAAATGGTTAGGAGTCACACGTTGTTACGCCGCGAATCAAGCTTCAAAAACTAACATTTTTGCAGCTTAATAATCGAGCTTGCGGCTGCACTTTTAAATCTTCTTGATGCAGGGCAATTATGGCTTGAAAATGTGTCTAAAACGCTGCACAAATGTGCAGCGAAAAGCTGTCAAAACAAGACTGAAACGCTGCACAAATGTGCAGCGAAAAGCTGCCAAAATATGTCTAAAACGCTGCACAAACATGCAGCGAAAAGCTGTCAAAACAAGGCTGAAACGCTGCACAAATGTGCAGCGAAAAGCTGCCAAAATATGTCTAAAACGCTGCACAAACATGCAGCGAAAAGCTGTCAAAACAAGGCTGAAACGCTGCACAAATGTGCAGCGAAAAGCTGCCAAAATATGTCTAAAACGCTGCACAAACATGCAGCGAAAAGCTGTCAAAACAAGGCTGAAACGCTGTACAAACGAGCAGCGAAAAGCTGCCAAAATATGTCTAAAACGCTGCACAGACGTGCAGCGAAAAGCTGTCAAAACAAGGCTGAAACGCTGCACGGACGTGCAGCGAAAAGCTTTTAAAATATGTATAAAACGTTGCACAAACGAGCAGCGAAAAGCTGCCAAAATATGTCTAAAACGCTGCACAAACATGCAGCGAAAAGCTGTTAAAAACAGGGCTGAAACACTTGGCAAGGGCAGGTGTTTGGGTTCGAGTTTCGAAGTTGTTTTGATCCGTTTCGCTTATAGATTTCTTTCGTACTCGATTCCTAATTAATAAATGAATCATTCTAACCATGTTCTTGGTGTTTTGATGTATCAAAACCTTAGGTATACAAACGGATTGACGGGAGGTGATCATGATCAATTCAAGAACCGAATGTGCTTAAAAGTTGAAGTCTTCCGCTAAACTCTTTTGATAATATCAAACGTATTCCCTGTGTGTCCAATCGAATTAGACTTCTATGTTGAAGTTAAAATAATTCAACGCTATTTCTGTGCAAACTTGACACTTAAACCAATGTTATAAAACAATTGGGGATTACATGTGCTTAATGTAAAGTTGTAATGTAACTATTGTTCTAATCTTGTTTTTTTTTTTTTTTTAAACAAAAAAAAAACATAGTTATTCGTATTTAGACTCGTCTTAGTAGTACGGGGTCTTACATTGTCTATAAGATGTGGTTCACCCTACGGCATCAACTTTACAAATAACTTTACAAATAACAACAATAGTATTAAGATAACATATCTTGGTTTGTTTGATTCTGTTTTTCAGGTTGACCTGCTCTGTCAACATGTCATGATAAAATGGCTAAACTTTTTTATATCATCAGGACGTAGATTAGAGCCTTTGAGGTTGACCTGCTCTGTCAACATGTCTTGAAAGGAAATGATTTTTCATGTGCTGATCATGGGAAAATCTTGCATCTAGTGCATAGGTAAATGACAAACACTATCCTAATGAACAGTTTCATTTGCAATTTATTGTTCATAGGTCGCACTACCATAATGTTCTTTATTTATACCAAGACAACCTTTTAGGTACATTTTGGTATGAACAACATTAGACTGCAGGGCCTTTCACTAGAATTTGAATGTATGTCTTAATAGCCTAATGCATAACCTCTAACCGAATTTATAACCCGCATGCATCCTAATTCATTGTTTGATTAGGTTTTAAATATGTCGATGTGAATTTTTCTAGCCGTTTAGCGCGCCGTAACGCGCGCGGGCTAATACTAGTTTGGTATAAATATGTTTAGTAAATAGAATATTTGACCCATTTGGTATATATTTGTAGTTTAAATGTTGATAGTTGACCCATTTGGTATAAATATGTTTAGTAAATAGGATAGTTGACACATTTGGTATATATTTGTAGTTATTTGTTAATAGTTGACCCATTTGGTATAAATATGTTTTGTAGGAGCACATTAATGATATAATAGCGACTCCTCAATTCCAAGCGCAATTGCTCCAAATAGCTAATCAATTGGTCCAACAAAGGCTTGGAAATCTAGGCGGAAGTGGTAATAGTGGCGATCACGATCACGACGATGAAGACGAAGACGAAGACTTTTAGGCAGCTTTGGTATGTTTGTTTAGTTTTGATGGTGTATACTTGATTCAAATATTAGGTTGGTATGTTAGTTTATTTTGTTTGATATGTTTTGACGAATGTTCGTTTAACTTTGTTACGTTTATTTTATATATATATGTAGATGTTGGTTTATTATTTTTGTTATTATTTAGTTTGGTTATGCGTGTGCGGAGTAAACGAATAGCAAAAAAAAAAAAAAAAAAAAAGACATTTAGCGGCGACGCGTCGCCGCTAAAAGTCTTACCCAGGATGCACAGAAATCTGCCACGTGGCATGCCACGTGGAAAAAAAAAGTTAAAAGATAATGCCACGTAGATAATTACTTTTAGCGGCTACACCTTTAGCGGCAACAGGAGCAATAGCGACAGACTAAAGCTGGCAGGACTTTTAGCGGCAGCCGTCGCCGCTAAAGGTCTTGCTGCCGCTAAAGGTATACCTTTAGCGGCAGCTGGCGTGGCCGCTAAAGGTCGACTTCCTTGTACAATAGAAGAGTTTGTTCACATTTAAGATCATACATAATTGCATTTACATGTTCCATCGACTCTTCATGTATAATATAAGTCATGAAGATCATGATCATAGCACAAGCGACCAAACTCATTTTGGCAATGATAGTTACAACGTCACTAGTAGCTCATTCGACACGTGTGGATACTCATTGACAAAAGATGCATATTGTCACAAACATACTTGTTAGGGTGGATGAGGTGGTCATCACACCCAATCAAATTGTGCTACCTCATTTTCATCACACTCCATCACACTCCATCACATGCATCACTAAAACCATGGGTTGTGTTCACATTTCATCACTACACTTTTTTTTAAACTATAAATTTTAATAACCTCCCCTATCCTAACGGTCCTCTCCTTACACCACCGTCGTTCCGGCCGCCGACATTGAAATCCTACCACCGCCAGCCCGTGTTTCCGTTTAGGCTTCCATTGTTTGGCGAAGCTTTGCTGTACACTCTCTGATGATGACTCTTTGACGAAGCTTTGCTGGGGTGACGATGACCGTGTGAAGATAGGGTTGTGGGGGCGGTGGTCGTGATGGTCAAGATGAAGAAGAATGGTGATGAAGAAGAAATAGGAGGGAGAATGGTGAAGGAGGGGTGGAAAAAAAATAGAATGGAGAATGAGGTCATGATGGGTGTCACGACATTCCATCACGCTAGTATTATCGCGGTCGTGATTAAATGGTGGGGGCGATGGTCATGATGATCACGAGCATCACGGGATGGCCATCACGGACCACCCCGACCACCCTTAGACATTCTGACACAAAATTACTCAATTGTTTAAACTTTAATCTACAAAACTTCAACAAATACCTCGTCACATATAAAGCATAATAACTAACAAACAAAATTACCATGACAACACATTTGATAATTCTTGGTAGCAGAAACTTACAAATCATTAACAAATTTTCATATTACTTATAATACATATTTGTAACATGTTATTTGTTAATCTATATCTATATATTATATAAAAAATATCTATGGTTAAGGTGTCACCTGGTTGTTGTGTTACCTGACTAGGGTGTCCACCTCACCCTTTTCCAACCCTTTTAACTTGGGTATGGATTATCTTACCCGATCCATGAGCCTAGCTATATTGTAACGCATATACCTGCATATAAAATGTTCTTTCAATCATATTTGTGAAGATCATGTATAACTATCCACCCATCTAATTCTTTCTCTTTCACCATCAACCCTAATCTCCAACTCTTCTGCTCAGTTCTTATCATCTCCATCAGGTAACGATTCTTACACTGCGCCGCTTCTTTTATACTATTATGATTTCATCGCTTTATCTTATAGTTGATTTTGTGTTCAGTTTAATCGAATACGTAAGTCAATCAAAACCCTAAGTTGAGCGAATCTTCAATACCTCTTTGAATATCCTATTGATTAAGATTATTGTTTTCTGTTTGATGTGTTATTCTAATTCAGGAACGTTTATATCGTTCACCCTGATATGAAATCCTGTTTACATACTAAACTAATTTTAATTTATCGATTGTTTTAGGGTTTTGATTTATGTTTTCATGCTTATTGGATTTAATAATGGTTATTATTGATCCGGTATTCATAAAATTATAGATTTTAAGTAATCGATTGTTTAAAGTTTTTTATTTATATTTTTATGATTATGCTATTTAATGTTGTTTTTTTTTCAATTAATCCTGTATTCAAACTATATTGAATCCAAATATTCGATTGTTTTAGGCTTTTGATTTAGTTTTCATGATTATGCGCTCTTATTTTTTTTTTCAGTTATGAGTCTTCATCATAACTTGATGAATCGACTAACAAAGACACAAACCTGTTTTATTTTTATGTATTATGTTGACACAATTAAGATATATTCATTATGAATACTAATCATGTTTGGCTATTATTTCTTACAATCCAGATTATCCGACATGTCATACCATAGTGGACATTAGTTTTTCAAGGTTCTGTATGACCCATCTGTTTCAGTTTTGGTACAATATACTTTTTCCAGTTTTAATGATGAGGGTACATTCTGGAAGTAGTCATTCAAATATTCAGGAAACAAAAGAATTTGTTGGTTGGCTTTTAGATATTGGTAAGGAAAGGTTGATACAGTGAATGAATTTTTGGATGTTATTTAGATACCTGATGACTTACTCATCACTCAATCTTTGGATCCTATTTCTGATTTGATATCCTTTGTATATCCATCTATTTGGATAACTTACTCCGAATTATTTTCAAGAGATTGCAATATTGGCACCAAAGAATGAAGTTGTTCAAGAGATTAATGATCGACTGCTTTCAATGTTTCCCGGTCAGGAAATGGAATATTAAAGTTCTGATAGTGTTTGTCAGTCCGAAAATGTTAAAGAGATGATTGATGAAGGATTGATCTCACCGGGTGTTTTGAATGATCTTAAGTTATCAGGTATATCAAACCACCTATTAGTTTTGAAGTTGGTGTTCCGATAATGTTATTAAGAAACATTGATCAGAAGAGCGGTTTGTGTAACAGGACAAGATTGCAAGTTGTTAAAATGGGAAAACGTGTTATGGAAGCTAAAATAATTTCAGAAACTAATATTGGTATGCGAACATTTATACCAAGAATTAGTTTGTCTCCATCTGATAAGAAGACTCCTTTCAAATTTAACAGGAGACAATTTCCTATTGCTCTGTGTTTTGCAATGACAATAAACAAGAGCTGACAGTCCCTATCAAAAGTAGGTTTGTATTTGAAAGATCCCATTTTTACACATGGTCAGTTGTACGTTGTGCTGTCAATGGTAAAGAGTAGAGATGGACTCAAGATACTAATACTGGATAAAGAATGTAGCGTTAAGAATGAAACTTCAAATGTTGTCTGCCAAGAAATATTTGAAAATTTATGAATAAGTATTTTGTATTCAAACAATTTAATTTCATTTTTTTAGTGTAATGGATTTGGTAAATTATATGTTTACGTTTATTACAATTATAATATTCGTTTATTTTCAGTTTAATTACATATGCCTGCATGTTCGTTAATTATAGCCTTTTTAACTTAGATCAATTCACACTTTTTATATGGTCAACTACGTACACATATTCTTTATATCATTTGACAACCTATGCAAACTAAGTTTAACTCATATAAGGTCAAATAGTGCATAACTTGCTTACATTACAAAATTGCATTAACTTGCAAAGACCAAAAAAACAACATATAACATAAACACAATCCAACAAATTATTAGACGGACATCCATATTTCGAACAATACTAGAATGATTGTTTTCTATCTCTGTTACTTTAAAGTAATACATCTAGCCCTTATCTTTGAAATATCTAACTTGGAAGTAAAGCACATTCTTGAAATTCATCAGTCCTGTAATGATTTGGTTGCACCGATTACACAATGGGTTCATATCTGATTGTACAAATATACAGACATTCATATACATATTTTACATGTTACAAATAAAGAATTTTGTACTTTTCATTGCCATCTAACATATTATGTACTCCTATCTAATATATAGGTGTATGTATGTTATAACCTGGCATGTAATGACATGTTAGATGGTTTGTCATTTGACTTACGGATTCACACTCTACGTGTACACACAAGACCTTAACCTAGTATACTATAAAACACCATAGCTAGCAAACCTGAAAAGCAGGATTTAATAGAAACTAGAAAGTAAATGCTGCCATAACTCATAAGTCCAAAACTACAAAACCCGACCCGAGAGCTACTATAATATCACGTGCATGTCACATGCAAGTGAAGAGGTGAAACCCTGTAACATCACCAAATCCAGAAAACACATTAATTATCACATCATCTCCAATTCAATTCTCCATCTGTAGTACTGCTCCCTTCATTCATTAACTTCAACCTATATTCATACCTCTTAACTCTTAACCACCTTCACCACCACCACCACCACCACCACCTTCTTTCCCAATATGGACACCTTACCCCCTCCCCCACCCCCACCTCCATTCTTCACCACCCCATACACCCCCATCCCTCAACTTTACAACAACAACAACAATAATAATATTAATATTAACAATAATAATAATAATATTAACAACGGTAATGCAGCATACGACGTCGTACCACACCACCACCCTTCATCAACCCCAACCCCATCAATAATAATCGTAATAATCGTCATATCCTCAGCCATCATCCTCTCCGCCACTATCTACCTCCTCATCCGTTTCCTCACCCGCAGCTACAACCATACATCACTCAACGACGTCGTCTCCAACAACGTAACCGAAACTAACCAACCCGAACACGTGAGTCATCACGTCATCTCCATACCAAACAATAATAATAATATTATTAATCCACTCGACTCCCTATCCTTACCTCTCTTCACCTTCTCTTCACTCACCGGAAAAATCGCTGGCGCTGACTGTGCCGTTTGTTTATCCAAATTCGAACCTTCGGATCAGCTCCGTCTGCTTCCGTTATGCTGTCACGCGTTTCACGCGCAGTGTATTGACGCGTGGCTTAAGTCTAACTTAACGTGTCCTCTTTGTAGGTCAACTGTAAACCCTAATGATGAAGATATTATTAACACGTTGACCTCCGTCACCGGCGGTAGAACCGGTGGAAACAACAGGAGTAATAGTTTTCGTATCGAGATTGGAACAGTTAGTCAACGGAGAGATCCGGCGAATAGTGACCGGAGGTCGTATTCCGTCGGTTCGTTTGATTATGTGGTGGACGACGGTTACGAGATTCCGGTTGAGTCGACTCACCGGAGTGTGGTGTCGGAATGTGGTTCAGGGGATAAGGATTCGGTGACGGGAGCGCCGGGAGAGAATGTGGCGGCGGAGGTTGGTGGTGGTGGTGGTGGTAGTGGACGGTTTAATTGGTTGCGGGATTACGTGGATCGGGTTTCGGTGTCGTTACGTGGTTCTGGAAGGTTCTTTACCGGAAGTAGTCGACGGAGTGAGGCGGTTAGTGATTTCGAAGGTGGGACTGGGAGGATCGGAGAGGAGATTAGTGAACTTTTCCGGTGGCTTTCGGGGGTATAATAGTAAATTCGTGTTATATATAGGTGTTTATGGAATGAGATTACTAAAATGAGCGTTTAAGTAAATGCGTTTATCAAAATAGTGAAAAACGCCAGCTAAGCTGATTTTGTCGACAGACTTGTTGGTAAAATCGTCAAGTAAATTGGCTTAGCTGGCGTTTTGTTTATTTTGGTAATTTCTCGGTTAAGGTTAAGAATGGTATTTTGGCAATTTTTAGTACCGAACAAAAGTTAAGGAGTCCATATTTTGTTATTATCACACTAGATTGTTTTTAGTAGAGTTATGGAATTAGCAAATAGCTAGTGGGATTTTGTTTTTTTTTTTTTTATTATTATAAAAAAAATAGTTTTGTAGTTTTTATGTATATTAAAGATTTAAAGACCTTTTAAGTTTAGCAGAATGCAGATATGGTATTTATTTCATGCATTTAATCAAATTGTACAAAAGACAATTTTCATTGCAATGGGTACAACTTGATATATTATACATGCTGTGTTTTTTATCTATGTTTTAAATAATCAAGAAAACATACAAATGCATATTTTCAAAAAGTTTTTTATTTGATCCCATTTGTATCAGTTACAAGTCATGATTTTGTGGGCCAGTTAAATAATGCAAACGAAAACAAACATATATGTATATGGGGTTGTGGATTCATACACCCCTACTTTAGGATTCATACACCTTGGCCCACATCACACACCAATAGAAAGCTGCCACATACCCAGAATGTGATGTCATACACCCTAAATATGATGTCACGGGGTGTATGAATCCTAGAACCCATGTATATACACAATTATTTGATTATAAAAAATATATTAGAGATTCCATGATATGACAACCAAACATTCCAATGTTATTTCTCCTATGATGGTGGATCTTTTGTCATGTTGGGTGTGCTCAAGTCGTGGCAAATTTTCAATTATCCATCTTCCTTTTATTTATTATTTCTTTTTGAAGAATACAAATTCCAATAATGTTTAAAGATATAGGGGTTTTGAAAATTAATCCCTTTTATCACGAGGGGTGATTAGTTTGGTATGGGAGGTTATTGAGATGTAAGGAATGGGTTAACTTTGAAAGAAGGTCGATCCGATTAAGTACTGGCCGGGTCGACTTGGAATTAAACCGAGGTTGAATACGTAAACAAATACCTTGATCGAAGGCAGATCTGGTTAGGTCTTGTTCAGTTCATGGTATGACTAAGCATTTCATGAGTTAGATCGTTTTTTCTAATTAAAAAGGAAAATTATTGTACGAATAAGTCGTATCCTACAAGTAGCCATTAACGTTATGAGGGAAATATATATTTTTTTTTTCAATCTTGTTAAATATGTATTTTAGTACTGAAATCTAAAAAAAATTAGTGTAGAGTAATTACTCTGGTGTAAACTATTGTAATTCCTCTAATGACATAATTACGCTAAAAACATTTTTTTAATTTTTATATATTATTTATTTAGAAATAATGTTTAAGCAGACGAAAAAAAAAAATCAAAAAAGAAAAAGAAAATCCCTCTTCAATTGGTTAAGCTAATTTATATTTGATTTTCACTCCTTAATTAAAATATATTCATGTTTAAGTTTTCATGTTTCAATTAATGTTACATTCATCCATAGTGGTGGAGGGGTGGAGAGGACTTATGTTCACTTAGGTGATCATGGGTTCAATTCCCACTTCCAACATTATGGTTTGGTATCCGGGTGAAGATCGAATACGGGTGGCGCCGGTTCGAATCTGACGGGCGGCGAGGTTTTACCGAGTTCTATAACACTGTCGTGCCTTCGGGCGGGTGGGGCTCGGGTTTCCGCGCATCGGGAAAAGGCGGGGGCTGCTGGAGGTCGAGTAGTCGATTCTTGGGCACGGCGCCCCGCAAGGGTGGTTGCCACACAGTTGTTCGCCGATCAAAAAAAAACAAAATATTAAATCTGTACCATAATCTACAATGTAGATATATATCTAGTGTAGTGTAACACCCCAACCGATGGCGGAAACATCGAGGTGTCACGTAGTGACGATTGTTCAATAGCTCATGGACTAAAGTGTAAATTTGAATACATTGATTAAATAATTTATTACATTGATATGAATTACAATGATACTAACTGTCTACTAAATTTAAATACAATAAATCAAAATCTAAATATATATCCGAAAGCTTAAAGATGCATCTCAAAACAACCTGAAACATGTACAAAATCATTTGGTCAATACACAAAGTATTGGTGAGCATACCCTGTTTAAATAAATATAGTAGAAAAGTGTTTAGCAATTCATGTGCGGTACCATTTGCAATTATGTAATAAGTAATATCCGTTCAAAACCAAACCTTGATGAATAATGACTAACACATGAATAACCAACTGAATAATGAATTAACAAGACAATGACCAAGATTCTCTCAACAGAGTCTCAAGGGGGTATACCATAGTACTATTCATTGAAAAGCTAGGCCGCCCAGCGGTTAATGATTTTGACAAGTCATAGACACACCAATTAACATAAAGCAAACACACATGAGAATTGCATTTAGTAAAATAAATAGAAACTTGATTGTAAGTACATGAGTCACCCCAAAATGTAAAACAGTAAAAAGGGGAAAGATATACTCACAGTCTGCGAAAGCGATCAAAATCCACTTAAGCGGTCGTGAGCTAAGTAATGGGAATTCCGAGGAATTCAACCTATAATGTGTAAGAATACTAATAAGGAAGTGTCTAAAAAGTCTAAGGTAACTAGGGTCTAAGGCATTAGGGTTTGCTAAGTCGATTTGGGGAATTAGAGTTTTTATGATAAGTCGCGTTAATGTAAAAGTTGTATATCTCAAATAATATATGAAAGGTTGTAAATGTGGTTTAAATAATATAATTATTATCTATTGATTTATTTTTTTTAGATAAAAATATGTTTGAATAATTAAGACCAAATAATTTAGTTAGTTACTATAACTAAATTAAAATAAACACAATAATCATAAATAATTAAATAAATAATTTTGAGTTACACAATAATCCAACCAATGATAATAAAGACTTTCAATCATAAGACATTTCTATTTTTATAAGAAAAATATTTATAAAATAGATGTTAAGTAGTGTAAATAAATAAATGTTTAATTATATCTAATTACACATAAATAATATTAGAAATACAAGACATGATCCAAAAATGTTATTTTTATAGAAAATGGATTCTTAAAGATGTAAATAAATGAAAATAATTTTCTCATAACTTTTATAAACCTATTTATATTTAAAACTGATTTAATAGAATTTAATCATGTTTAAATGATTAAAAAATAGCAAAATTAATAAAAATAAATGTTTTCTGAGCTAATAATTTTTATTTCAGTTCTTAATAATTAGAAATAATTTATGACAAATTTTGAGACAAAAACCATTAAAAATGAATTTTTAATCAATTAATTATGATTAAAACAATTTAAATTAATAAAATCATAAAAATAAATATTTTTCAGAAAACTAAAAATATGACAATTTTCTATGAGGTATCAAGAAGCTACACCTAAATTTTCATAATTTTTGGGTAAAAATTAGATTTATTATGAATATTCTAAGTTTTAATGAATATATATATATATACATTTAAAAATAATGTATAAGTAAATAATATACATTTCAGGAAAAAAGAAAAGGCTGCATTTGTGGGTTGCTCGGACTCGAACCCAGATTCCCACGCTAACAACAAACAACCATAACCACTACACCACAACCATTTTTTGTTTAATAATATTGAATTAAAATATATTTAACCTATAACTCAACTTCATCTTCTTCCCCAAATATTCAACTAAACCCTAACCCTAACCTTGATTTCAATAACCCTATATGAACAGAATTAGGCGCTAGAAATAAAGGGCTTTTACTCCTGACCCATAAACGAGTAGAATGGCATAAAGATTGGAAGCTTACAGTCACGTTTTTTTGGATCGAAAAGGAGAAGAACAAGCCGAACACAAGCAGCCGATTATGAAGCTCCGAGACTTGATTAAAGCGTTTTTCTTGTGGGTTTGAGTTGCGTGAATGTGCAGAAACAAAATGATAGGTTTCATTTATATTATTGTTTGATTTAAGACGAGTTATAAGCGATATAAATTTTCCGGCGGTTACTTTATTTAACCCGATCAAAACTCAGTTAAGAAACCGTTATTGGGGCTATTAATCATAGAAAACGTTTGTAGGGAGTGGCGAAACGTTTAAGATTTATTTTAAAAGAATTAACGTGCCTTAAAACAGACTTTGTATTAGGTCCGGCGAGTATTCCGGTGGCCGGAAAAACGGGAACAAGGAGAGGGAGAGGAGTTTTTTTTATAAAAGTTTTGGTTTTTGACATAAATGGTCCCTCAACTATAACTATGTTAGTTATTGCATTTTAGTTGAATCATCCTTTATAAAACTTAACAAAACTAAGTTAGTTTAACTAAAAAAAAAAATTCTATAACTTTATAAAGTTTGTAATTTTTTATGAAATTCATTGCGTAGACGTTTTAAGATACGTTTTTGATAAAAAAACTTATACCCGATCCTTAATAAACATAAATGATAAAAAAAAATGTTCGCTCTTAAAATTTGAAAACGACGAAAACTTACAGGGACTATAACGGAAATATTTGAAGGACTATTGTTGTCTATTTGGCGAAAAACGAGGGTGACGGTTGTCACAGTCTCCCCTACTTTAGAAAATTTCGTCTCGAAATTTCTTTCAAGTGGAGGCTACTATGAAACTAAAAGGCGTTGTAAAAGTCAGCTAGGTTTTTAAAAGAAAATTTCATCATTTATGATTTAAAATAGTTGTTTAATACCCAAAGTAAAATTTCAAAATTTTTGACAGTTAATCCAAAATTAGATAGATGAAAGTTTAAACGAGAAAAGTTTTGGGAATATGTAACGGTGAAGGCAGTGACACTAATGAAGGTAGTCTCCCCTACTTTAGAAATGTTTCTGACTAAACTTTATTAAGGTCATGCAACAGGATTTCGATTAACAGAAGTGTAAGAGTGTACAAAGTTTGTGTTCTCTGTGTGGATGGTCAAGAGAAAGACTCTAAGAAGATGAATTGAAACTCGTGTAAGAACGTTCTTATTGAATGTGCTAGCTATCTATAAAGTAATGGGTAGGTTCTTGGTCAGACTCCTAGTCCGTTTCCGCAGTATCGTTTATGCTTATATATAGGGTGTACCGCAGCTAACCCACCACACTCCCGATACTTCGGCCTCGTACTGATTGTCTACTAATAGCCTAAGTAGAATCACACACCACCCTCATGTACCTGTAAGCCCATGATTGCGTTCCGGACCGTAATCATCGATTTACCTTACACTAGGGTGTTATGCTTTTCCCTAACCCTAACATGAAATAAATGTGTGCAACCACTATGTAATAGCCACTGTAATGAAATAATGTTTAATCATGACATGGTTAGAGGTCCTTCCCTTTCGGGTTTTTCCCTTTAACCGTAATGAGAATAAAATGTAAGTATAAGACATGGTTAGAGGTTCTTCCCTTTCGGGTTCACCCTTAACCGGTAACTTTTGTTCACATCGTTGACTCTAAACACTCACATTGATAGACCCTGAGGTTTACACCGTTCCCCTCGGATTGAAGAAATACTCTAATCCAAGTCGTACGTGGGCACCGGCTTAGATCTCATACGAGTTATCAACTAGTATGTTCGTTGGCCATGATGATGAACAAAATAATGTAAAGTATAACAGGGTTTTGCTCAAAACAGGAAAGAAAATATGCATACCAAATATGCGTTCAAGTAGGTATATAAGTATAACATAAAATTTCGACTGAAAGGATCGTATAACATAAATCGAATAAATCGCACAATTGCACAAATTGAAAGTAAACGAGTTGATTTAATGCAAATAAGCAATGAAAATAATCACAAATGACGTGTTTTAGAAATAACTATGAATAAAAATGGTGCAAGAATAAAATAATGAAATTTACGGCAAATGAATGTGCACAGAACGGGTGTATAGCCTACTGGCATGTGAGTTAAAATCTAGTAATTTTACATATATGCGTTATACTATAAAAGGCATTTACCAACATTCTGATAAGAGGATATATCCATTGTTTAAACCAAAAGTTTTGTGACTAAAAGAGTACAAGTGTAAAAGGTAAATTTTCGCAGCTTGCTCGACTTTGTGATATTGTTGAAAGAATAGTAGTAATGCATGAGACTAACTTTTTAGAAATCGAAGTGCGTTGTAGATTCAAAACAGGTTTATTTGCAAAATCTTCGTAAATATGTGTTTATGAGAAGTCGAGTTTGAAAAATGTTATAAGGCTTATTATTAGTTACCAATTTCTCCCAAAAATATATATTGAATACGTCCTATGAAAACAAAAGATTTACATTTGGTCTTTAAAATGTGCAATACAAGTTTGTAAAATGCAAAATGAAACCATTTCATGAAGTATGTGTAAATCGAATGTGTTTTAAAATACCATGATTTAAAATGTCGTGAACGATAAGATTAACCAATATTTAAGAAAATTCATAATCAACGAGATGTAGAAATAGATCCTTGAGATGTGGATTTCACTCCTAACTCAAAGATGTATTTCAAAATTGAAAACGATTGTGGAATGAAACCAATCACTAAGTTAAGGATATCACTCCCAGCTTAGTGGTTAAGTTTCTTTTTGAAGAAAATACTCTTTGAGGTGTGGATATCACTCCTATCTCAAAGACATATTCCTAAGATAACTAACATATAGGGGAGTGAAACTAATCACCAAGGTATGGATATCACTCCTAACTTGGAGCTATCGTTTCGTTTGTGAAATACGAGCGTATTCTTTTCTAAGCAAAATATCGAAAGAATAACGAGAAATAGTCATAACGAAAATATCTTGAAAGAAAATATAAGAAATGAGAGAAGTATACACGAGAGGACTCGTGAAAGTAAACTTAGTTATAGTCTAGGCTAAAAGGCATTCTAATAACCTAATTCCCTATAACCATGGCTCTGATACCAATCTGTAACACCCCAACCGATGGCGGAAACATCGAGGTGTCACGTAGTGACGATTGTTCAATAGCTCATGGACTAAAGTGTAAATTTGAATACATTGATTAAATAATTTATTACATTGATATGAATTACAATGATACTAACTGTCTACTAAATTTAAATACAATAAATCAAAATCTAAATATATATCCGAAAGCTTAAAGATGCATCTCAAAACAACCTGAAACATGTACAAAATCATTTGGTCAATACACAAAGTATTGGTGAGCATACCCTGTTTAAATAAATATAGTAGAAAAGTGTTTAGCAATTCATGTGCGGTACCATTTGCAATTATGTAATAAGTAATATCCGTTCAAAACCAAACCTTGATGAATAATGACTAACACATGAATAACCAACTGAATAATGAATTAACAAGACAATGACCAAGATTCTCTCAACAGAGTCTCAAGGGGGTATACCATAGTACTATTCATTGAAAAGCTAGGCCGCCCAGCGGTTAATGATTTTGACAAGTCATAGACACACCAATTAACATAAAGCAAACACACATGAGAATTGCATTTAGTAAAATAAATAGAAACTTGATTGTAAGTACATGAGTCACCCCAAAATGTAAAACAGTAAAAAGGGGAAAGATATACTCACAGTCTGCGAAAGCGATCAAAATCCACTTAAGCGGTCGTGAGCTAAGTAATGGGAATTCCGAGGAATTCAACCTATAATGTGTAAGAATACTAATAAGGAAGTGTCTAAAAAGTCTAAGGTAACTAGGGTCTAAGGCATTAGGGTTTGCTAAGTCGATTTGGGGAATTAGAGTTTTTATGATAAGTCGCGTTAATGTAAAAGTTGTATATCTCAAATAATATATGAAAGGTTGTAAATGTGGTTTAAATAATATAATTATTATCTATTGATTTATTTTTTTTAGATAAAAATATGTTTGAATAATTAAGACCAAATAATTTAGTTAGTTACTATAACTAAATTAAAATAAACACAATAATCATAAATAATTAAATAAATAATTTTGAGTTACACAATAATCCAACCAATGATAATAAAGACTTTCAATCATAAGACATTTCTATTTTTATAAGAAAAATATTTATAAAATAGATGTTAAGTAGTGTAAATAAATAAATGTTTAATTATATCTAATTACACATAAATAATATTAGAAATACAAGACATGATCCAAAAATGTTATTTTTATAGAAAATGGATTCTTAAAGATGTAAATAAATGAAAATAATTTTCTCATAACTTTTATAAACCTATTTATATTTAAAACTGATTTAATAGAATTTAATCATGTTTAAATGATTAAAAAATAGCAAAATTAATAAAAATAAATGTTTTCTGAGCTAATAATTTTTATTTCAGTTCTTAATAATTAGAAATAATTTATGACAAATTTTGAGACAAAAACCATTAAAAATGAATTTTTAATCAATTAATTATGATTAAAACAATTTAAATTAATAAAATCATAAAAATAAATATTTTTCAGAAAACTAAAAATATGACAATTTTCTATGAGGTATCAAGAAGCTACACCTAAATTTTCATAATTTTTGGGTAAAAATTAGATTTATTATGAATATTCTAAGTTTTAATGAATATATATATATATACATTTAAAAATAATGTATAAGTAAATAATATACATTTCAGGAAAAAAGAAAAGGCTGCATTTGTGGGTTGCTCGGACTCGAACCCAGATTCCCACGCTAACAACAAACAACCATAACCACTACACCACAACCATTTTTTGTTTAATAATATTGAATTAAAATATATTTAACCTATAACTCAACTTCATCTTCTTCCCCAAATATTCAACTAAACCCTAACCCTAACCTTGATTTCAATAACCCTATATGAACAGAATTAGGCGCTAGAAATAAAGGGCTTTTACTCCTGACCCATAAACGAGTAGAATGGCATAAAGATTGGAAGCTTACAGTCACGTTTTTTTGGATCGAAAAGGAGAAGAACAAGCCGAACACAAGCAGCCGATTATGAAGCTCCGAGACTTGATTAAAGCGTTTTTCTTGTGGGTTTGAGTTGCGTGAATGTGCAGAAACAAAATGATAGGTTTCATTTATATTATTGTTTGATTTAAGACGAGTTATAAGCGATATAAATTTTCCGGCGGTTACTTTATTTAACCCGATCAAAACTCAGTTAAGAAACCGTTATTGGGGCTATTAATCATAGAAAACGTTTGTAGGGAGTGGCGAAACGTTTAAGATTTATTTTAAAAGAATTAACGTGCCTTAAAACAGACTTTGTATTAGGTCCGGCGAGTATTCCGGTGGCCGGAAAAACGGGAACAAGGAGAGGGAGAGGAGTTTTTTTTATAAAAGTTTTGGTTTTTGACATAAATGGTCCCTCAACTATAACTATGTTAGTTATTGCATTTTAGTTGAATCATCCTTTATAAAACTTAACAAAACTAAGTTAGTTTAACTAAAAAAAAAAATTCTATAACTTTATAAAGTTTGTAATTTTTTATGAAATTCATTGCGTAGACGTTTTAAGATACGTTTTTGATAAAAAAACTTATACCCGATCCTTAATAAACATAAATGATAAAAAAAAATGTTCGCTCTTAAAATTTGAAAACGACGAAAACTTACAGGGACTATAACGGAAATATTTGAAGGACTATTGTTGTCTATTTGGCGAAAAACGAGGGTGACGGTTGTCACATGTAGGCTAGGGGTGTTCAAATTTGGATAATCCGAATTTCGGATATCCGAATTTCGGATAATCCGAAATTTCGGATAGTCAATATTGGGATCCGAATCCGGATCCGAAATTCCGGATATCCAAAATTCGGATAATCCGAATTTCGGATTCGGATTCGGATCATCCAACGGATAATCCAAAACTTAAAAAATAATAAATAAAATAAAAATAAAATTAAAAAAAAAACATTCTCCTCTATGTCTAAAATGTGAACCTGTTAAAAAAAATAAAAATCGAAGTTAAATAAACGAAACTTGAACAAAAAAAATGTAAAAGAAACTTACCGTTTAGTGGACGGGGGCTGTGGAGGTCAGAGACGAGGTGGACGGGGGTTGTTATAGAGATGAGAAGCGGGAGCGGCTGCAATGGATTGGAGTAGTATGGACTTAGGGTTAGAAATATTGGGGATTTAGGATTGTGTATTTCGTTATGTAGTGTATATAATATTATATATTTATATATATATTTTTTAAAATTCGGATTCGGATAATCCGATTATCCGAAAATTTTCAAAATCAGGATCCGAATCCGAATCCGAAATTTCGGATTATCCGATTTTCGGATATCCAAAAATCGGATTATCCAAAATTTCGGATATTTTGGATTCGGATTATCGGATTTTTCGGATTCGAATTCGGATTCGAATTTTTTTGAACACCCCTAGTGTATATAATATTATATATTTATATATATATTTTTTAAAATTCGGATTCGGATAATCCGATTATCCGAAAATTTTCAAAATCAGGATCCGAATCCGAATCCGAAATTTCGGATTATCCGATTTTCGGATATCCAAAAATCGGATTATCCAAAATTTCGGATATTTTGGATTCGGATTATCGGATTTTTCGGATTCGAATTCGGATTCGAATTTTTTTGAACACCCCTAGTGTAGGCTAACATGGTCATAGATGGTACAAAAAAGGTCATCATAAAGAGTTAAAAAATTATATACCATCATTACTTTAATGTCTTAGACCACTCACATCTCATCCATCAAATATACGTAAGTGTGTCCACCAAATTATATGGGGTGAATGTAAGTGATTGTGAGTGGAGGAGAGAGAAAATATTTGGTGGAAGCACTGTTCCACCCTAAATATGAAAAGCCACTGTTCACCCCATATATATTTTAATATTTTTGTAAGTAGTTGTGAGTGAGAAGTGAGAAAATGTAACGATAAAAGTATGATTATTTTAATTAGGAGAGAGAAGATTAGAGGTGAAGTAGTGATTTTTAGTGTAATTTGATGGATGAGATTTAGTGGATGGGTTGTGAATGCTCTTAGAGCACTCATAGTTGGTTTCCGTGCTAATTTTGTGAGAGAACCAATATTTTTTATGGGGTTGTCACTAAAGAAAATGAAAACATACTATTCATCCGTTTATTTGGGGTAATTGAGAATATTTTAAAAAAGAAGAAATATCATAAAAAACACTAAATTATCAGTTTTTTCTCATTAAAGTCACTCAACAATTTTTTGCATATAAAAAGCACTATACTTTAAGTTTTTTTTACAAAAATCACTCAACATTTCTTTATACTTAAAAAACACTATATTTTCTGTCTTTTCTCATAAAAGTTACCCAACATTATTTTGTATTTTTTTTGTCAAGTGGTTTTTTTTAGTTTTAAGATATTTTGTAATTATATATTTATTTTTGTAACAAATTATATGACAAAAAAAATCTATTGTTGCAATCAAAGTAATATTAGTTCCGCTAATTTAAATAGTTATACAATTCTTAAGTACAAAGAAAAAAAATATATAACAAATAAAATTTGTTTTTTAATCGATATAAGATGCGTAAAGTACTTTACTTTCTTAATCAACTTCATCATTTGAGATTTTTTTAAGGATGCAAAATATATAGGCCACCTATGCAACACGTAAGCAAATACAACTAGAAATTCCGGTTCCGGGTTATTTGAAACAAAAACATCAAAGTTTTGTTCAAAATTGACATTTTAAGGGGTTTTATGCAAAAAAGAAATGTTCGGTGACTTTTATGAGAAAAACAGAAAATATAGTGTTTTTTAGGTGCAAAGAAATGTTGAGTGACTTTTGTAAGAACAAACTAAAAATGTAGTGCTTTTTATGTGCAAAAAATTGTTAAGTGACTTTAGTGAGAAAAAACAGAAAGTTTAGTGGTTTTATGGTATTTCCCCTTTGAAGAAAACAGTTTTCTTAGGTTTATTTTCTAATAATTATTGAAAGTGGTCATGAGTAGATGAGAGAGAAATTATAATAATTTTAGTGTAATATATGCGATTGGGAATGGTTATGAGTTGGTGAGGGATGAATAACCAATTGTGAATGCTCTTACTTGACATATTTATTGTTGGATGAAGTATTTGAATTCGCACCATATTAAGAGAACACTCACCAAGGCAGCAAGGCTATCAAGTTGTAGTGGAGGTATTGCTCGCTAATCAAAACCACAGCCATTAGGGGTGTTCAAATTTGGATAATCCGAATTTCGGATATCCGAATTTCGGATAATCCGAAATTTCGGATAGTCAATATTGGGATCCGAATCCGGATCCGAAATTCCGGATATCCAAAATTCGGATAATCCGAATTTCGGATTCGGATTCGGATCATCCAACGGATAATCCAAAACTTAAAAAATAATAAATAAAATAAAAATAAAATTAAAAAAAAAACATTCTCCTCTATGTCTAAAATGTGAACCTGTTAAAAAAAATAAAAATCGAAGTTAAATAAACGAAACTTGAACAAAAAAAATGTAAAAGAAACTTACCGTTTAGTGGACGGGGGCTGTGGAGGTCAGAAACGAGGTGGACGGGGGTTGTTATAGAGATGAGAAGCGGGAGCGGCTGCAATGGATTGGAGTAGTATGGACTTAGGGTTAGAAATATTGGGGATTTAGGATTGTGTATTTCGTTATGTAGTGTATATAATATTATATATTTATATATATATTTTTTAAAATTCGGATTCGGATAATCCGATTATCCGAAAATTTTCAAAATCAGGATCCGAATCCGAATCCGAAATTTCGGATTATCCGATTTTCGGATATCCAAAAATCGGATTATCCAAAATTTCGGATATTTTGGATTCGGATTATCGGATTTTTCGGATTCGAATTCGGATTCGAATTTTTTTGAACACCCCTAGTGTATATAATATTATATATTTATATATATATTTTTTAAAATTCGGATTCGGATAATCCGATTATCCGAAAATTTTCAAAATCAGGATCCGAATCCGAATCCGAAATTTCGGATTATCCGATTTTCGGATATCCAAAAATCGGATTATCCAAAATTTCGGATATTTTGGATTCGGATTATCGGATTTTTCGGATTCGAATTCGGATTCGAATTTTTTTGAACACCCCTAGTGTAGGCTAACATGGTCATAGATGGTACAAAAAAGGTCATCATAAAGAGTTAAAAAATTATATACCATCATTACTTTAATGTCTTAGACCACTCACATCTCATCCATCAAATATACGTAAGTGTGTCCACCAAATTATATGGGGTGAATGTAAGTGATTGTGAGTGGAGGAGAGAGAAAATATTTGGTGGAAGCACTGTTCCACCCTAAATATGAAAAGCCACTGTTCACCCCATATATATTTTAATATTTTTGTAAGTAGTTGTGAGTGAGAAGTGAGAAAATGTAACGATAAAAGTATGATTATTTTAATTAGGAGAGAGAAGATTAGAGGTGAAGTAGTGATTTTTAGTGTAATTTGATGGATGAGATTTAGTGGATGGGTTGTGAATGCTCTTAGAGCACTCATAGTTGGTTTCCGTGCTAATTTTGTGAGAGAACCAATATTTTTTATGGGGTTGTCACTAAAGAAAATGAAAACATACTATTCATCCGTTTATTTGGGGTAATTGAGAATATTTTAAAAAAGAAGAAATATCATAAAAAACACTAAATTATCAGTTTTTTCTCATTAAAGTCACTCAACAATTTTTTGCATATAAAAAGCACTATACTTTAAGTTTTTTTTACAAAAATCACTCAACATTTCTTTATACTTAAAAAACACTATATTTTCTGTCTTTTCTCATAAAAGTTACCCAACATTATTTTGTATTTTTTTTGTCAAGTGGTTTTTTTTAGTTTTAAGATATTTTGTAATTATATATTTATTTTTGTAACAAATTATATGACAAAAAAAATCTATTGTTGCAATCAAAGTAATATTAGTTCCGCTAATTTAAATAGTTATACAATTCTTAAGTACAAAGAAAAAAAATATATAACAAATAAAATTTGTTTTTTAATCGATATAAGATGCGTAAAGTACTTTACTTTCTTAATCAACTTCATCATTTGAGATTTTTTTAAGGATGCAAAATATATAGGCCACCTATGCAACACGTAAGCAAATACAACTAGAAATTCCGGTTCCGGGTTATTTGAAACAAAAACATCAAAGTTTTGTTCAAAATTGACATTTTAAGGGGTTTTATGCAAAAAAGAAATGTTCGGTGACTTTTATGAGAAAAACAGAAAATATAGTGTTTTTTAGGTGCAAAGAAATGTTGAGTGACTTTTGTAAGAACAAACTAAAAATGTAGTGCTTTTTATGTGCAAAAAATTGTTAAGTGACTTTAGTGAGAAAAAACAGAAAGTTTAGTGGTTTTATGGTATTTCCCCTTTGAAGAAAACAGTTTTCTTAGGTTTATTTTCTAATAATTATTGAAAGTGGTCATGAGTAGATGAGAGAGAAATTATAATAATTTTAGTGTAATATATGCGATTGGGAATGGTTATGAGTTGGTGAGGGATGAATAACCAATTGTGAATGCTCTTACTTGACATATTTATTGTTGGATGAAGTATTTGAATTCGCACCATATTAAGAGAACACTCACCAAGGCAGCAAGGCTATCAAGTTGTAGTGGAGGTATTGCTCGCTAATCAAAACCACAGCCATTAGGGGTGTTCAAATTTGGATAATCCGAATTTCGGATATCCGAATTTCGGATAATCCGAAATTTCGGATAGTCAATATTGGGATCCGAATCCGGATCCGAAATTCCGGATATCCAAAATTCGGATAATCCGAATTTCGGATTCGGATTCGGATCATCCAACGGATAATCCAAAACTTAAAAAATAATAAATAAAATAAAAATAAAATTAAAAAAAAAAACATTCTCCTCTATGTCTAAAATGTGAACCTGTTAAAAAAAATAAAAATCGAAGTTAAATAAACGAAACTTGAACAAAAAAAATGTAAAAGAAACTTACCGTTTAGTGGACGGGGGCTGTGGAGGTCAGAGACGAGGTGGACGGGGGTTGTTATAGAGATGAGAAACGGGAGCGGCTGCAATGGATTGGAGTAGTATGGACTTAGGGTTAGAAATATTGGGGATTTAGGATTGTGTATTTCGTTATGTAGTGTATATAATATTATATATTTATATATATATTTTTTAAAATTCGGATTCGGATAATCCGATTATCCGAAAATTTTCAAAATCAGGATCCGAATCCGAATCCGAAATTTCGGATTATCCGATTTTCGGATATCCAAAAATCGGATTATCCAAAATTTCGGATATTTTGGATTCGGATTATCGGATTTTTCGGATTCGAATTCGGATTCGAATTTTTTTGAACACCCCTAACAGCCATAGTTCAGTCAAATGGTTATTAAGGCACCATATTTAGATTTGAGGCCAATTCCGAAAGTAAAATCCATCATTACAGAAAACCACAGCCACAAATGAGTACTCGTACATAAGCGCCTTATGTATATCCATCAGTAACTTGAAACTATCCCCTGTTGCCTTAAAAAATACTAGTTTTAATAAACTTTCAGCACAATAATAAACGACCACAGCAACACAAGGAATAGACTGAACTATGAAAACACAGGTTGAGTGGCCTTTGAACGTCTTAACACCTGAACCAATAATCCTTGTATATGTAGTCTGTGAGAGAGGAACCCAAATGAATGACAAAAACCAAATGAAGGACAGGAAGCAACTTGCTATGAACATAAAACCCATCTTTAACATATATTGCCAACCCGGTTTCCATTCGAATGGATCTACCCTCACTAACTCAAACTTAAGCATTTCACTTCTAACCTTTTTACACATTTTATCCAACACCTTAAAGGTATACTCTTCTACTTCTTTAGTTAACAAACTAGGTAGAAACCCAACTCTAAGGATATCATCATGATACAACTTTACATAGCCTTTTTTCCTCACCTTAATTTTGTGTATAGCCGTCTTCTGTGAGCTGCTCAAAACAAACAATATTTCATTATAGAATCCCAGGTCCCGGTTACCAGAGGCTAATTCTTCTTCATTAATCAATCTGAATAGGACACTTCTTCTTGTGCCTTGACTTTGGGCATTATTTTCATGTGTTACAGTAGCATTGCAAAGATCAATAGTTTCATGCCTATTCTGATTTGTATCAATTACTTTTCCACTTTCCTTTAGATTGTCACCTTCAAACATATCATTACAAGGATTAGCCTGAACCTTATTGTTTCCCTTACTTTTATCGCTTTCTTTGAAACCCTTTACTGAAGCATCACACATGTATTCAGTTATCACTTTATCAACATTCTTAGACATTTCATCATACAACTTATCTTCACTACACTCATCTTGAATGGATTCATCTTCAATTGTTTTATACACATAATCAAACCCTTCATCTACAATTGTTTCTTGAACAATATTATCACTACTTTCTTGAATCTTCTCATTTTGAAACCACTCATTATCTTTCATCAATTCTTTAAGAGAGATATTAATATCAAACTCCAAATTTTTGTTAAACAAAGAAGAATTAGGATCAAATGGAGAAAACGAATCTTGCAAGCCATTAGAATCAATTTTTAAAGCCAATGAAATCACATCTTTCACCTTAGTGCAACTATATTGATGCCATCTAGCAAAGATTTTCCTAATTTTCGGTTCTAAACCACATATGAATAGGTATATAGCATAGAATTCAGAAATTTCTTCAAGATTTCTAACCTGATCGAATAAGATTCGAAATGTATTACAGTAATCTTTAACGTCACCTTCCTGGTTATATGCCATCAATTGCTCCATTGCACTTCTTTCGTTGTTTTCTCAGATGAACAACCTTGAATTGCAACAGTTCTTGAATCTTGTTGATGTGTTGCCCTAATTCCCCAAAGATTGAATCTCCGGTTCAGAAGAATTTGAAATCAGATTATTATTATCTAACCCACAGTCGAGAGGATTGAGAGCTCTGATACCATTGTTACGAGATAAACTGGTAATCAAGAGAACAAGAGCTAAGATTAGAAGATAAAGAAGAATCACAAGAGAGGAGAGAAATAACCCAAATCAATAGCTACCCTTATTCATCCTCATTACATGTATTTATACACAATACAACTACCTAACTATTAGACAATTACAATCTAGTCCCTATACTATTTGATACCTAACAGGGGTTGATGTTCTTACTCTCACAATAACATTTGTTTAGAATTAGAAGTAGGTTTAAAGAGAGTGTGTGTGTTAACAATTCAAGAAAAAAAAATTGAACATCATTATTGAAAAGATGAACAGGGTTGGCAAAAGGATGAACGACGGATGGTTCAGGTATATATCTCTTTAAGAATGAACCCTATATTGGTTACCAAGAAGAACATGTTAGCAAAAAGTTTGTTGGATTAGTTATACTTAGACTATTCGTTGTGGGTAGAGGTGAGTGGGGGATTTATCGAATAATATTTTGCCATGTCAACACTTACTTGGCACTGGTTACCGGCCGGCGGTTGCTCGCGAGAAAGTGTTATGGGTCAAGGTGAGTGAGTTATTTTTTTTTTACCAAATGTATTTAAATATTTACCACAATTTTTTTATAAAAAAACATTAAACTAAAAATAAAAGAAAATTTACACTAAAATAAAAAAAAAACATTACGCTAAAAAAAAAGAAAATTACACAAAAAAAAAAACCTAACGTCGGCCCGAGAGTAACATTTGCCACGCCGAAACGTGGTGAAAGTTATGATCAACCGTCCAAAGGTACTCCACTTTGGCGAAGGCGACGAGCACGTCATCGGTTTCGTCGGGCATATCATCCTTCACCGCTTTGTACGCGGTTTCGAAGTTTTTTACACTTCTATTTCAAGTCCCCGAACTAGTGGGAGATGAAGTCATTGGTACGGTTGGTACCCTGACAAGGGTACCAAACTCGACTAGAACCTTGTGCCAGTGTGGTCCGCGAGCCCCATATCCACGGCTTGATGAAGTAGCGTCACTGTGCACTTGTTGGTACGCGATGACAAGTGCTAACTCTTCCTCCTCGATCCACTGCACCATGTTGAACTTGGGTTTTAAAATTTGTAGGTTTAGGGTTTGAGAATTTTGAAGAAGAAGAAGAATTATGTGTGAAGAAGAAGAAGGTAAATAAATATATGGGGGGTAATAAATTTGGTTGGTGAAAAATTGAATTTTTGAAATTCAAAAGGCCAGCCAGCCTGCTAACGGACGCGAGCTGGCTCACGTACGGTCGCTCGCTGACCGCTTCACGTGGGTCTGTTGTCGTTGGCGCTAGCCACGTGGACAAAGTTGTGGCTCGCGGCAGGCTGCTCGCGGGCCACAACGGACAGTCTTATCACAGATTCTTCTTATAACAGTTTATCAAAGTAAATGCATAGCGGAATAATATTAAGTGTTCTAAGGGGCTGTTTGGTAGCCTCTTAACCATTCAGGCTTGAATCATTCAACATTTAGACTGTTTATTTCAGCATTTGAATGGAATGATTAAGTGCTGAACTATTAAGCCAATAAGGGATGCTGAATGATTCAGCTCTTAAACATTCAGAGCTTCTTAACCATTCTGACCATCTTAATGATTCAGCACTTAATCAACCAAACAGCCCCTAAGTTAACAGTTCAATTTTAATAGAAGTAAATGCTCCCCCTCAAATGTAGAACTAAAGCAGTATATAAGTTAGGAGCTGTTTGGTTGATTAAGTGCTGAATCATTAAGTTGGACCTCTTAATGGTTAGTTTTCTTGTTCCACATTGGTATGAGAGCCTTATTAAGGTTTAGCATAGTTTATAGCTTAATGGTTCAGTGCTTAATGGTTCAGCAACATCCCAAATCTTAATGGTTCAGCCTTAACCATTCCATTCAGAAGCTGAAACAAACGCGCTGAATGCTGAACCATTCAGCGCTGAATGGTTCAGAGCCTCATTAAGAGGCTTACCAAACAACCCCTTAATATGATAATAAAACAGTTAATGAATAAAACAGTTATAAATGCTTCAAATGATTCAAATTTAATATTAATTCATAACGAAGGGGAAAAAGACACTGAATCGCCATCCCGATCATCTCCATCATCTTCATCCCGTTTCTTAACAAATTTCATCATATCATGAAAATCATCCAGCCATCAATAATCCCATTTGCCTACTTGTCCTTGGTACCGATCTCCCATCTAGCTTGGTTCCAATAGTTGGGTTGAGTGGTAATCAAATATTTTTATTTTTATCTTTTATAAGTTACGATTGCAAGTCGGAGTGAATTGTACCTATATGTTATTTTAAGTTTTAATTTCAAGTCTCACAATATAATGATATACGCCTTTAGCGTATTAGTTATTTTTATCCTATAACTTTCGTTCGTTAGTATTTTTATCTTATAACACTACTAGAAAAATGGTCTTTCTTGACACACATTTTATGACACGCGTCCGGTTATGACACGCAAAAGCGCGTGTCATAAAAAAATTGTCATGATTTGAAAATTTTGGTTAATTAATGACACATTTTTTTGTGTGTCAAGAATGTAATGTCAAAAAAAGAAAAACATGACATATAAAATATAGTGTGTCATTGTTTGGTGTCATAATTCAGAATTTTTGTTTCCCTCCTAATCCCGCCCAAAAAAACTTCACACAATATTAAACCCTTTATTGTTTTATCAAACCCCCACTCCCAATATCAAACCCTCTGAATTACAAACCCTCTTAATTTCTAATTTCTAATGTTCATCCCAAAAACAATCACCCAATTTCTTCCACATTTCCATCGTAAACGTTAACATTAATCTTCACAGACATTCTCTCAGTCGTAACCCTAACCCTCAGACCATCTCATGTCTTCAGTTATCTAGAAGCCGTCACAAAATTAGGGCTTCTCTTCAGCCATCTAGGGTGCTTCTTCTAGCTTCAGGTAACCGTCAGCGATCTATATATTGGTTTAATACTGATGATGCCTTTTATGGCTGGCGTGGGAATAGATTCAACATTTGGTTTAAAAATTACGATTTAATGGATATTTGAGTATGAACATGTTGTTCTTTGTGGTCTTTGCATAATCTATTACACGATTTTATGCATGTTTTCTTATCCTTCGTGCTTAATAATATGTTTTCGTACGGTCTCTCACTACCTAATAATAATAATAATCAATCAGTTTGTATAGATATTTTGCTTGAAATCTACTTCTGAATGTTGTTTTTTATTTTTATATTATTTAAGCTTTGATATCGATGTTTTGATGGACTGTTTTGTAGTTTCATGTAACAGTATGTTGGAAGAACTTGATTACTAGTTAGTTAATGAAAATAGTCATGACTAGATAATAAATTAGAGAATTTGGTATTGTGTTTGTAGCATAGTTTTCAAAGGCGCAACGCGCAATTGAGGCATAAGTGCCAGACGCAAAGCGCATATCATAAACATACAATTTCTTGGGATTTTATACATGTTTCGGGTATGTTTCGGCTGGTTCTAGCTTCTAGCCATTTTTCGATGTTTCAGACCGGTTTGCCCAAAATATCTAGGATTTGGCTAGAATCACGCTTGAGGGCCTAGGCGGTGGACCGAAGAGCTTTTGACAACATAGGTTTGTATATATCTTAATGATCAATTGATCACTGCCATCTAAAGAGTTGAATTAAGATTTATAAACTATGGATTAATATTTTATAATTTACTTTTTATTAAAATCATGGTCTGTTCAAAACTGTTAACCAAACCGTATTATTCATAGCCTAGCCAAACCGTCCGATGTAGCTATGTTTGGGTAGTTTGTTCCATTCAATAGTTTTTTAATAGGTTCAATTTATATAAAACTATTTAATAATTGTACAGGCTTATATGACTCAAGAACAAGTCTTAACCTGGACTTTAATGGTTAAAGAAACTGTATACTACTCAGCTGACCTGCAACTGCCTAAGTCCATGCCAAGATCACAGAAGTGGGAAAGAGCAGATAGAATTATAAAGGAGATGGGGCTCCAAGAATCCATGAACACAAGAATATGTGGTTGGGGAATCAAAGGACTTAGTGGTGGCCAAAAACGAATTGGTGTGTGTGTGTGTGTCTTGGAGTAGGATGTACACCGGTGGGGGAGGTGTTAGCGCCTTGAGTGCGTTTGGTGTGAATTAAATTGGGGACTTCTTGAATAACTCAGAATGCACAGATGGAAAGAATATGCAGAGGAATAGTCATTTTCATATATTTCATCAAAGGGATGCTTTAGAACATGGATTCGCTGCGAAATGCAATTGCAGCAGTGGACAGGGGAGGGGCCTGATGCTTGTAAACTGTAAAGAGAGGCTGCACGTTTTTAGTTTCTTTGGTCCGAACCGGTTCTGGCCCGTTAGGTGTACATAATCAATTTTGAGGGTGTTGGGAGATCACTGGTTGCAATGTTAAAAACGCTACGGGGTTGATGCGAGTGCATAATAGCTTCCTCATTATTTCTTCTTTGGGGCAAAGGATATTTTAAAGCTTCATGAACATCGCCGGGATCGACAAAATGGAAAAAGGGTGGTAAAAGGGGTAAAGGTGCTGGCGTGTCTGTGGATCCGTAATCAGGAAAAGGCAGGAACAATGACATGGTTGTATTGGTGTTCTTTTGATCTACATGTATGGGCGGATGTAATCTTGGTGTCTTATACAATCTGTATTGGTGTTTTTACAGAAATTGTACCTCATTTTGGGTGGATGTAATCTGGTGTCTTTTATTCGAACAGGTAACAACTCGAAACGGTTTGTATTAATTTATTCATACTCAATACACAGATATTACATGCAACACCTAATTTAGACCACTTGAATTGTTTCTAGTTATATAGTTGAGTTTCAAGCTTGAATATTCGGAGATTGTAAATCAGTTAGAATGTTAGATACATTAAGATATTCTCAGTTCATTTAATAATTGTAAATCCGACCGCACCTCTTAAAAGTTTGGTTAAACCCTCTGGTCGCACCCCTTGAATATATTTCAGATCCACTGAAGACCCTGTCCAACAGTCAAGTTCAGAGAAACTTGATGCATCTAAACTTCCTCCACATATTTTTATTGAAATGCCAGCATTATCACCAACTATGGTAAGTTAACCAAACAAGAGTTCAGTTGATGTCAGTGTTCTCATTTAAGGAAGCTGACAAAAATTGGTCAACTCAACCCGACCCATTTTGAAGGGCACAACAATTACCTGTTTTGACTTTTGACCCATTACTCAACTCTCCTGAGCCACCCATTTCGCCATATAGTGGCCGTTTACAACCAACTCTTTTATCATATTATCAGTGTTTAAGTTGGGTACCTATTACTGCTTGATAGCTTAACGGAAAACTAACTGCAGGTACCTAGCAAAGATACTGGCACCTGAGGGTTCAAAAGACGTTGCAGTTGGGCAGCCCATTGCAATAACAGTAAGTATCTGCTGTTACAAAAGTGTAACAATACGAATTATCTCATAATGAACAATTATGCTTTTTGTACTGATTGTTTTCTTTTATTGCTTTCCAATCAACGAAAATGTAGAGCTTACAAAATGGGTGGGTTGGGTAACACACTTATGTCAAGCTGGGTTGATCTAGCTCAGGTTGTCCTCCCTTTTATTGAATTTTACAAATAGTTAAATGTTTAAGATATGATTTTAAATAGTATATTATCGCAGTGCTGATATAATTTAAAAAAAAAAAACAATCTGGGATGTTTTAGGCGTTTAAATATGTATCGGGTTCAACAACCTGTTTACATTTTAACTAATTCTTGAAGTTTTACACATTTTGACCTGTTAGAGGCTAAGTATAAGTGTATAACTCAAATTTACCTGTTTACTCTTAATTTGGTCAGAATTGCCACCTCTATCAAAATGTAATAATTAATAGGAACACAATGGAACTAATGTTACTGTATTGCAAGGTTGAGGATCCAGCTGATGTTGAGGCAGTAAAGTCACATGTTAGTGGCAATTTAGCAGCTAAGGAGGCAAAGCCAGCTCAGCATGCTACCCATGACAAAGAAGTGAAAGGACAAAAGTCCAGCTTTTCGAGAATAAGTCCAGCTGCAAAGTTACTGATTGCACAACATAAGAGTGGCCAAGTGCAATCCCGGAGTCACTTCATAATCTTGTGTGTTTGAAGCTTGGCAATAATCCACTAGTCAGGTAAATGAAATTTTAATATTGCTGTCATTAAAGGTTATTCAGCAATCATCATGTGATTAAATACTTATCTCATTTTCTATCGTTTGTAGATTCCATCAGATGGATTTCAAGCTGTTTCCAAGTTATGCCGCAACCTTCATTTTCAAGTGATCCGTGTGTTTAGGTATAGACTAACGTAATGTATTGACACAATATTTTTGTAACCGTTAATACTTGTGGTAGGATTCGATAAATGCTTATACTGTAATGGATTTTTGGTGGTATATATAATATATGCAGTTTTATAATCAAATTTATTGATTTTGTAATTATAAATTTAAATATAAATCCAGGAATATTAGCCATATTGCAGAATTTTTTTTTTAGGTAAAAAAAACCATGACACGCAAAATGAGTGTCATAAAGGTGTGTCAAGAATGTATGTCATTAAAGAGTGTCATGAAAGCGTGTCATAAATGCGTGTCAAAAAAGCATGTCATAAAGGAGTGTCATAAATGCGTGTCGTTAAAAGATGACACGCGCCTGCATGTCATAAACTTTTCTTGACATGTTCTTCCTTGACACTTTTTTGTGTGTCATAAACACCCTTTTATGACGCGCGATGCGCGTCAAGAAAGGGGTATTTTTCTAGTAGTGTAACTTCGTTCTTATATTTTATTATAAAAATAAATATGCGGTGGCGTTTTTCCTCTCTCGATATATCAATATAAATTTTATTGAAAACGAAGTGTATTTGAAATTACAGCATAGTGACAAACTGAGCCATGACCGATCGAACAACATTAGTTCCAATACCAGTGTTACCAAAATTGATTAATTGATTGATATGTAGTAGTTTAGGACCTATCAATCGAAAGGGTTTTAAGTAACCCTCCTGATCGGAATTATTGATCGATCGATCAATACAGAAAGAAGAAGAAGAAGAGCAGAGCTCAATTGTGTTTGTTTTATTAAGGTGCATCTATGTGAGCAGAGCTCCTGATCGGAATTAATATTAAGAATATTAAGGTGCGTTTGTTTTATTTTTCAACGTACGTTTATTTTTTTGTTGATGCTTTTGTTTTACTTTCTTTATAGATGCGTTTAAAGATAGTATTAAGTGCATTTTAATTCTAAATGTGCGTTTGTTTGAACAACAGCCCAATTATTAAAGACGCACATTATATAGACAACAAAAATGAATGTGCGTTTTTAATGCTCTTCACCACATATTCCATATTCTTCTCACCTCTGTTTTAATCATCTTCTCTCTTTTTCATCTGCAACATCGGTTATCCTAATTGTTTTAGGTTTAAATGCTTTTCACCACATAAAATCAAAAGTAATTCGCAACGACAACGAACGTTTATACATTTTTCTTCATATTTTTACGATCATTAATACATGCTCTGTTTTTATTTTTTTGAATGAATGTTTTTAATTTGGTGTATTTGATTGTCCGTTCTTCATTGAAGTTCAGTAATCGTCGAAAAGGAAGTTTCGATTTAGGATCTGTTTAAGAAAAAAAAAATGTCGTTCATTTTATTCCTTATTTACCCCTGGTTTGTTTCAGCTGACAATAATGAAGTTAGTTAATTATGATCTTGCCACCGCCTACATCCAATAGTTGTAAATCCTTCTTACACTTCCTACGTTAATAACACTTTGGGTATGTTTGGCAAAACTAGCTGGAGGCTGTTAGCTGGAAGCTGATAGCTGGTAGCTGCAAGCTGATAGCTGGAAGCTGGTAGCTGGAAGCTTTTTAAATATATTTTGGTGTTTGGCAGAGTAGCTGGAGCTTTTAATAAAATGTATAAAATGACCAAAATGGGCATAATTAAAAGCTTGTAAAGAAAGTTTTTATTGGCAAGGAGCTTTTAGGAGCTTTTAAGAGCTTTTAAGAGCTTTTAGGAGCTTCAAGCTTCAAACTTTTAAGAAAAAGCTCCTACTTAATAAAAAACCTTGTTTGGTTGAAGGGGCTGGAAGCTTTTAGGTTAAAGAAAAAGCTCTACAGTGAAAAGCTACTAGTAGTAGCTTTTAAGAAAAAGCTCTACTAGCTACAAGCTTTTAGTTAGTAAATGACACAAATACCCATTTTATTTTAAAAATAAAATAAAAACCTTCTTTACAATCTTTTAATTATGACCATTTTGGTCATTTTATACATTTTATTAAAAGCTCCAGCTACTCTGCCAAACACCAAAATATATTTAAAAAGCTTCCAGCTACCAGCTTGCAGCTACCAGCTTGCAGCTTCCAGCTACCAGCCTCCAGCTAGTTTTGCCAAACATACCCTTAATAAAAAACCTTGTTTAGTTGAAGGGGCTGGAAGCTTTTAGGTTAGAGAAAAAGCTCTACAGTGAAAAGCTAAGTAGGAGCTTTTTCTTAAAAGCTTGAAGCTTGAAGCTCCTAAAAGCTCTTAAAAGCTCCTGGCCAAACATACCCGTAGTAGCTTTTAAGAAAAAGCTCTACTAGTTACAAGCTTTTAAGTAGTAAATGACACAAATACCCAGTAAGAGCTTTTTCTTAAAAGCTTGAAGCTTGAAGCTCCTAAAAGCTCTTAAAAGCTCCTTGCCAAACATACCCTTTGTACGTTATATATCTCCCCGATAAGAAAACAAGAATTGAAGGTAAAAACCCGACCCATTGACCCAATAGTCCAATAGTTCAATTCATGGGCTTATTATCCATGACCTAATTCTCAGTTACTGGACTAAATCTCTCTGTTTCACGTTCCATTGCTCTGCAAATCATCTTTCTACTGAACCGGGACTGTAACTTTAGCCTCTCTCCGCCACCTCCATCACCGGAGCACTTATTATCTTTCAGGTTAGATGAATCGCCGTCTTTTTTTATTCTGTCATTCAATAATACTAAACCCCACAACAATATCAACCCTTAAAAACCCTCCAACAAATGGGTTCACATTATTCAGGGCACTCATCTACACTTCAACCCGTTACACCAACAACAACAATAATAATAATATTAATTACTATAGGAGAGGTAATAATAATATTAACCCAGACCCAAATGACCCATCAACCCTAATGAAAGAAGATGGTGTATCAGTCTGTTCAGAGCTATGGATAGAAAGTTTTAGAAACCCTAATCAGACTGTTACTAATTTGACTAATTATTTAAGGAGATTTGAGTTATGGGTATTAGCTTATCAGAAGGTTTGTGCTGATGAAATGGGTGCTTACATGCCGAAAAGCTCGGTACAAAGGTCGGCTTTAGAGGACTTGCTTGCGCTTAGGAACGCGGTTCTTGATAATCGGTTTAGGTGGGGTGCGCGGTTGGAGTTTTTTATTAAGTCGCCGAAGGATAAGACGGAGTACGAGTCGTTGTCGAAGAGGAAGATTAGGGCGATTTTGACGACTACGCAGCCGAGCCCGTTTCAAGATAGGATTGTGCAGGAGGTTTTGTTTATGATATTGGAGCCGGTTTTTGAAGCGAGGTTTTCGGAGAAGTCTTATGCGTTTAGGCCTGGGAGGACTGCACATACGGCGTTGAGGGTGATTAGGAGGAGTTTTGCGGGGTATTTGTGGTATATAAAAGGGGATTTGAGTACGGTTTTGGATGGGATGAAAGTTGGGTTGGTGATTAGCGCTTTGATGAGGGATGTGAGGGATAAGATGGTGATTGATTTGGTGAAGTCTGCGTTGACTACTCCGGTGATTACAAGCCCGCCTGTTGAAAAGAAGAGGATTCAGAGGAAGTATCAGAAAAAGAGGGTTTTAGCAGAGGACGAGCCTAAGCCTGACCCGTATTGGTTAGAGTCTTTTTTCGGGTTTGCGCCTGAAGAAGCTGAAAAGGTTCCAACTTGGGGGCATTGCGGGATTTTAAGCCCTTTATTGGCTAACATTTGTTTAGATGAGTTGGACCGTTGGATGGAGGGTAAGATTAAAGAATTTTACCGGCCTTCAAAGAGTGATGTAATATGGAATAGTCCCGAAGGAGAAGTTGACCAGGGGAATACATCTTGGCCTGAGTTCGTTCCGACCAGTGGGCCTGATAAAACTCGAAAAGTAGATTATATACGTTTTGGTGGTCATTTCTTGATTGGTGTTCGTGGGCCGAGAGCTGATGCAGCGATTCTTAGAAAACAGTTGATTGAATTTTGTGATCAGAAATACATGCTCAAACTTGATAATGAGTCTCTCCCGATTGAACATATTACGAAAGGAATAATGTTTCTTGATCATGTTTTATGTAGAAGAGTTGTATATCCGACTCTTAGATATACAGCAACGGGTGGTAAAATCATTAGTGAAAAAGGCGTTGGTACGTTATTATCCGTAACTGCGAGTCTCAAACAATGCATTAAGCAGTTTAGAAAATTGGGATTTCTAAAAGGGGATAGAGATCCGGACCCGCAACCGTGTTTCAGAATGTTTCACGCCACACAAGCTCATACTAATGCGCAAATGAACAAGCTTTTGAGCACAATGGTTGAGTGGTATAGGTTTGCTGATAATCGAAAAAAGATAGTGAATTTTTGTTCTTATATTATACGAGGTTCGCTTGCTAAACTCTATGCTGCCAAATATAAGCTTCGTTCGCGTGCAAAAGTTTATAAAATTGGTGATAGGACGCTTAGACGTCCGTTAAAGGAGAAAAAAGGTCAGTCACCCGAGTATAATAATTTATTAAGAATGGGCCTTGCTGAGTCAATCGAAGGGCTTCAGTATACACGGATGTCATTAGTGCCCGAGACCGATTACAGCCCATTTCCAGTGGGCTGGAGGCCCGATCACGAGAAAGCGTTGCTTGAATATATAAGATTGGATGATCCCAAAACATTTGAACAAAACCGTACGACTTTAATTGAAGAAGGTCTCATTTCACCTCAAGATTATGTTTCTATGCTTGTTTGGAACTATAAAAGAAGTGCAGCCATTAATGGTGTTAATAACTCAGAAGAAAGTAAAATGTTGTTGGAATCGGGTAATGAAAAAACGGAGCAGAGTATAGAAGATGAAGAAGAACATGAAACACAATTACATGCCACTAATGTTTGAGGTAATTCGTGTAGTTTTGAATTTTTATGTATACAAGAAATCCATAGGTTGAAAGGTTATAGATTAGCATGTATAATTTGATCTGCCTATATTTCATATCCGTATTAATACATCTTCTGCTTTATGTTATTTCTATGTTTACAGTTTACTTGTAATTTAATGTTATAAGGTGTAAATTTCTGTAACAATTATTTAGGCGTTTTTTTTTTTTCAAAGCATAGTAACTCTGGGTAACGGGTCAAAACAGGTTAGGGTCCGGCTGGGTTTAGGTCAGAACGGTTTATGAGCAAAATAACTTCGGGTCAAAATGGGTTCACCCGCTATTTTTATTTTATGATGGTTAGTGGCGATGGTAGTGGTGCTGCAATGGCGCAGTGGTGAAAATTGTGGAGTTGCATTGCCTTGTGATCTAGTTAGCCACAGGGAGACATCACGGTCAACTGGTCAAGTAGTAGTTTGACTATGGCTGCATAAAGAGTCGATAAAAAGAGTCTGTATACATTAAAAAACAGTTCAACAGAAGATGGAAACTTGGAAATTGTTCTAAAGATATTTACCGTGGTGACCTTGACTAGCAGCTATATGCAAAGGATCAAATTCCAGAAGGCTTCTTCTTGTAAGTGTTTCTTTATCTGCAGCTGTGCATAGTGTTGTTTCATCTAATTCATTCACTTCATTCATAACAGATGCTCGGTTTATGGCCACCTCGGCATCAAAATCAGCTTGGCTTAAATTTCCCACCATAGGTGTTGGCTAATATGAGTAGGACCCAAATTGACTAATTTGAGATGACTTAAATTCACCTGTTTACGAATTTGAGGTGACCCAAATGTACCCATATACAGTTTATTTTTGCCTAAATCAACCCATTTTTGAAAGAACAGTTCACGATTGCCAACTATAATGAGCAGTGGCAAGATGGCTGGTCGATGGGGTTGGTTAATGGTTAATGCCTAATGGGTTAAAGGGGATTCGGGTTGAAGTAGACCTGATTGGATTGGTTGACCCAGAAACATTTTTTAAAAAATGGCTGAAGCGCGTGCCTCGAGGCGAGGCGGCCAGAAAACGAGCATGAGGTGGCGCCTCATGGGGTATTTTTGTATGTGAGCCTTGTAGGGCTGAGCCGCTAAGAAAAGCTGCGTCTCAGGGGATTTGGATGTGTGTTTTTTATGTTTTAGACTATTTGTGTCAATTTCAAACATTCCGTGTCTTTTTTATATGTTTTTTGATGAATCTAGCGATGAAATTAGTTGGTATTTTATTTTTTTATAAGTGAAGGGATAGGGAGTCTAATCCGGGCGGACGCGGCATCCCTATCCCCGCCTAACAGAAGATCCGCGGAAACAGGCGCGTAGCACAGTTTCGGCGGAAAGAACTTGGGTCACAACCCTACACACCTGTGTAAAACACGCGCGCGTCTGCCGACGCGCGGGCCGCTTCACATCATAAACATTCTTAAGTACGAGGTACGGAAGATCAAGAGTCAGGAAGATCTACCTGCAGAAGATCACTAACACCACCAATCGGATAAAGACACGTGTCCGCGGTTGCCCAACAACCACTGAGGTTCAACAGTGATGTGACTGGTTCCATGCTTCCACCATGCTACCACTACTGTTCTGACCAGGCATGCTTACCCCTCGTCAGAAGTCACGTCAGACGCCGGCAGGTAAGTCGACCATGCCGGTTCAGAACGACATACCTCTAGGGACCGGTCACAAGCCGCCACGTGTTCACCTGTTATAAATAGAAGACATCAACTCCCTTCAAGGGAGGGAAAAAAATCAATCACTTGTAACATAGAGCTAGGATTACTTACATGCTTTGTATTTTCTCAAGCAATAATATCCTTGGCTCTTCACAGTGGACGTAGGTCATACTCGACCGAACCACTTGTATCTTTGTGAACTCACTTCACTCACCACACACTCACTCATATTTACTTCCCGGGGTTAATCCCAAGGTTTGGGTAAAGGAACGTACGTATAGTAACATAAGTACTAACCACTCGGTGATTAGTGATAATCCCCGAGATACTTATTGTTTCTTCATTGGCGCCATCCGTGGGTGGCGGCAGTAGCACAGATATCATGTACGACCAATGTTTCCAACAATTGGATGAGAAGGACAAGGTAAAGCTCGTCCCGGTCAATGAGCCGATCTCTGGGTTCATTCACGAAACAATCATGCCTCGCGGTATGATTTCGATGCCAGTAACAATGTCTGATGGTACACATGAGCGCACCGAAATATGCGACTTCATGGTCCTGCTAGCAAACTCGAACCACGACATTTTACTGGGCCGCGAGGGCATCGCGCGTTTCAACGCCAACGCCTCTACCGCTCACGCAATGGTAGGATTCCCGACCAAAACCGGCGTCGCAATCGTCCGGGGTAACAAAGACTGTCATTCGGCCGAAGCTGCCAAACCACCAAAAATGGTCAAAACGGACGTCCGCACAGAGCCAGAAAAATGGGTTCTTAACCCTAAATTTCCGGAGCAAACGGTGGTCATAGGCCATGTAATCTCCGACTCCATTCGCAACCACCTGAAATAGCTACTGATCCACAACATGGATGTGTTCGCATGGCAACCAGCGGACATGGTTGGTGTCCCGCGAGAAATAGTGGAACATAAGCTCAACGTATACCGATCAGTCGAGCCAGTGGTTCAAAAGAAAAGAAGCATGGGGCCGGAGAAAACAAAGGCCATGAACGAGCAAGTCACCGAGCTGCTCAATGCGGGCATATTATGACCCATCCGGTATCAATCTTGGCTCGCAAACCCGGTCATGGTCGCGAAGTCTAACGGCAGCTGGCGCATGTACAAAAATATATAATTTTTGTATTTATTTTTTAATTCGGCCTTGGGCTTACGTCTCAGTTCCCCTTAAGGCTCGTTTCTGTTTTTTTAAACTTTGCCCACAAACACTTTTTGTTTGTTTAATAGAACTAATAAAAAGATTTAGTTGATTATGTTTGCAAAAAACAATTAAATGATAATCTAAAGGTATGAATAAATCAATCTGGAGGTTTCCACTAGGCATTTGATTTGACTTTTAACAAAAATATTTATATATGATTGTGGTTATTGGATCTGTTATATACAATTTTAACGACTATACTGTGTCATGCATTAGTAGTGTATCATGTGGGTACATTTGCAAACCTAGGATTTTGAATTGGAGCTGGAGATTTGAGGCACTTCAAATCCGAGGTAAACTTCCGAACAACTGAATGTTCATTTTCGCTAACTTTGTTTCGACTTTGTTCTAGACTTTCCAGGGTAGACCGTTTATATTCCTCTTCAACTTACATTGTAAACTATAAAAACGAGTCAAAGTGGACATCCGAAGTTGTCAAAAGACATTTTTGGAATTGCCACTTTTCAGATTCAAGGTATGCTTAACGACATGTCGTCATCGTCGTCATCATCATCATCATACTTAGTTAATCCCACCTATAGCAAAGCTAAGGTAGGGTCTGAGGAGGCTAAGATGTAGACAGCTTTACCTCTACTCCTAAGAATAGAGAGGCTACTTCCAGTGAGACCCTCGGTTCGATGTGGTTTGGTATCAAGCCTTGGACATAAGACACAAAACACTTGGCAATCGGGACAAACCCGATCGGTGCATGTACCCCTTTGTCTTTTGGTTATCAACGCCACCACATGATGCATGATTAACCGTCCGTCGTTTTTAACGTTATTTTCACGAAATTAGTAAAATAACGTTAAAACTAGTGCAACATTACTTTTGTCCCCCAAGGGCCACACATATATACATTATATGCGCACACCGTAAGTGGGGCGTTAGTGTAAATGATCTGAATGTTTAGTGTCTGTTTTGTTTCCTATAACTGAATCGGTCTTCGTTACTTCTCAATATTCACATGTCAATTACAAAAAACCTAGTAATAAGTAATAATTTGCAAATTGCCAACCACATAAACACATTGTACTTTGATACTGATGGTAGCTTATTGTCACAGACTTGTATTATGAGTGTCGTTGAAACCCCAAGGACCAACCATTATGTCTTGCGTATCATCAAGGTTCACTGCTTTCAGCCTGCCATGAACTGACCGGGGGAATGACCCCGGTGGAGGCACTTTTGGCTCACACATTTTCTTAATCACACTCCCAAAAAGATATGCAGGAGTGACTAGGAACCCACACATTTAAGCACGTTTTTTAGTAGACTCGATCTTCAAACATTTGTTTTGTCAGATTATGCTAACACCCTCTCGTCATCTTTGTATGTTTACAGTAATTTTGTTCACAAGTTTCACCGTATGAATTACCAACTATGTATTTTAGAGTTTCGACATTTAACTAAATACCATACACTTATAGTAAAGTATGTGTAAACTGATGTAATTTTCATTGGATTTACAAAGTCTTGAGCACTATCCTATATTCCTATTTAACAAGTGGATGCAAGTCAACTAATAAGGTCAAACATGGTGGTTTCAATGCTGTGAGTACAGAAAATGCTGTTGCTGATGATGTCTAATTTAAACCTTAAGTTTTGCAGATAGTTAATTAGATTTCTATGAGCCTCTTTTTTTGTGGGATCATACGATTAGTCGACATATGCAAGTATTGACTTTAGAAAGTCAAACAGACTGAGATCACTGCAGTCCCCTACCTGCGATTTCACCATTTTTGAGATGCCTTATAAAAGAATTTTTTTGCCACTCCAATGACATTATTGACATCCTCCCATGGCTCATCATGCAATAGAATCGATTTCAAACGATCAAGAACGCTCATAACCAATTGAAGACGGATCAACTACGATTGGATTAGCCGTATGGAAATTACCTAGTGGTGAATTTGATGTTTGAAGGTCTTAGCGGTAGAAGAACCAGTTTTGGTTTGTGGTTCCACCTTGATTGCAACGCATCTCTCAACTACACCCGTGAAACAAAAAAAATATGACATGACTTAGATTTTATATTATGGCACGCCTAACGGTTAACAAAAAATACAGAAATGACTGGTTTCCTTTTTTTCAAAAGGATACACACAAAAACCTGCTTTTGCGAGTTCCACATTAAAGTAATGATGATCTTACTATATTAGTTCGTTACACGTTCATTATATGTACCAAGTTAGAGAAACCAAATAAAAAAAATCGAAGAACTGGTTGTTAGAATAATATTTTTTTTTTTTGAAAGAAATGGATTGATGAATGATTCGAAAAAGAAAAATCAAATTTCAAATGAAAATGAATTGTGAGAGAAAATAAAAGAATATATATAAAACTTCGAATTTGACATTTATAAATTACAAGTATCCATTTATTAAATTACCTGTGTATGAGTTTATATGTTTAGTAAACGACTTTTCGTGTTGCATTTTAAGTCGTGCCAATAATTGTTGCCCCTACTTACGTAAGGTTGAAATTCAAACCAACAAAACACATCAAAATAATTTTAGGTTGTTTATTTAAAACACATCAAGGCTGCTCCGTTCGAAGCACTGTACGGACGGAAATGCCGTTCTCCTCTTTGTTGGGCTGAAGTGGGTGAGAGTCAACTCACTGGGCCTGAACTAGTGTACGAAACTTCGGAAAAGATCGTACAGATTCGAAATCGGTTGGCGGCGGCACGGGACCGGCAAAAGAGTTATGCTGATCAGCGTCGCAAACCACTGGAATTCCAAGTCAATGACAAGGTACTTCTAAAAGTCTCACCGTGGAAGGGCGTCATACGCTTTGGGAAGCGTGGCAAACTCAATCCGCGATATGTCGGCCCATTTACGATCCTGGAACGGATTGGGCCGGTGGCATATCGACTTGATCTACCGACGGAGCTCGGTAACGTACATAACGTCTTTCACGTGTCAAACTTGAAGAAGTGTCTGGCTGACGAGTCTCTCATCGTTCCACTAGAAGAGATCAAGGTTGATGATCGTCTTCGGATTGTGGAAGAACCTGTGGAGATCCTTGATTACAAGATTCGTAGCCTACGTCACAGCAAGATTCGTATCGTTAAGGTTCGGTGGAACTCGAACCGGGGACCGGAATATACGTGGGAACGGGAGGATCAGATGAAGTCTAAGTATCCTCATCTCTTTCCTAAGGAAGCGTTTGAGTCGAGACATGTCTCTTCGGCAGCTGAATGAATCTCGGGTCGAGATTCCTTTTAACGTGGGGATGATGTGACAACTCGGGTAAATCTCTCTCTTTTGGTTTCTACCTTTTGCTTGTTTCCTTCGTTATTTCTTTTGTTCTTTCTGTTAGGGGTGTTCAACGAATCGAATAACGAATTTTCGAATTATTCGAATCGAATTATTCGAATTTTTAATATTTTTACCTGAATTCGTATTCGATTCGTATTCGTTTAAAATTCAATTTATTCGATTCGTATTCGATTCGAATAAGAAACTCGAATTCGAATCGAATTCGAATAAATTCGATTTAGTTCAAATTCACCTTAAATAACAAATTGTTTTACTTTTAGTTTTAAAACTAATACAAACTCATTATTTTTAACATATAAAATACAAATCTACAAATTGATAAACGACAATATGTCAAATACGAGAATAGTAAAAATAGTAGAGAGTATAGTTTTATAGAGTTTTGTGATATATAAGGTAAATATGTAAAACATGGTTATGCTAAAAGTTATAGACACTATGGGTTCTTAGAGTTTGACCAAAATTTAGAAGTTTTTTTTTTCAATGTGTATACTTGTGTATATAATAATGTGTATATGTGTGTATATATTTAAAAAAATATACATGTACAATTTTTATTCGAATTTCGAATCGAATTTAAAATCATAAATTCGTATTCGATTCGTATTCGATTTACTGGACTCGAATTCGAATCGAATCGAATTCGAATTCTTAATAATCGAATCGAATTCTTGGTAATCGAATCGAACTAAATCGAATTTCGAATTTTTCGAATTCGAATCGAATTCTGAACACCCCTACTTTCTGTACTTGTACAAATTTTCGGGACGAAAATTCTTTTAACGTGGGGATGATGTGACACCTGGCAAATTCGGGTTAACAACGTTGTCTAGATGAAAGTCTACCTTAGCGAGTCACGCGTATATTGTACTTAACTGGGTTAGTTAAGTCGGGTTATGGTTCGGGAACTATTGGTTAGTCTAGAAGATCATTGGATGTTGGTCTAGAGGTTCATTAGATGTCGGTCCTTAACCAAGTGTACAAACGGTGACGATCGATGGGATCGTCAGGGCATACGGAACATACGAGTCTCGAGTCCCGGGAATTGGTGAACGAGTGTAAATATGTGTATTTACTTGTGTTATGTGTTTACAATCATTATGTGACTTGTCGGTACATTAATATGCGTTAACATATGTTAAAACGGGGTTTAACGCGCAAAACGCACCAAACCAACCCCTACAGGCGATTAGGAAGCCTAATCACCTGTAGGGGAGGCGAGTAGAGGGACATAGGGGCGATTAGGCCCCTACTCGTGTGATGTTAGGGGCGAGTAGGCCCAATCGCATGCTCATTCATGCGATTAGCAGCCCTAATCGCATGAACTGCTGCACAATCGCATGTAACGTGCTGGAACGACTAGAAACGCCTATAAATACAATACTTAACCTCCTAAACTCCCTAATATCAACCCTAGTCGTCCCATAACCGCCCCAAACACTTAAACAACCTCTGGAAGGCGATTTTGATCAAAAACACAAGGTTTCAAGGTCTAACCATCATTCTTTTACAATTCCAAGGTTTGATTCTCATCCATAACACTTTGTAAACGTTTTTAATCAATCCCTAATGGTCCAGACCTGTTCATAAACGAAAAAGCTTTCTGAAAATCGTCAATAAGGGTTGTTAATCGGATTATAACTAATAAACATGCGTTATGGGTATGTATGATTAGAAAGATAGGATTTTTATGAATCTTGATGATGTTTTGATGTGTTATCATGCTAGGTCAGAATTAATATTGTTAGTATGATGATAGAAATCTCAGTAATTGGATAATAGGGTTATGATTACATGCGTTAATTGAATGTTGCATGCTATGTGAATGGTGTTTGGATTGCTTTGGTTGCATGCAGGACTGATTTTACGAGGTTGAACGAAGGGTTTTGGGTTAAACATGTTTAGGATAGTGTTTGGGATGATATTGGGTAGTTACACACGCTCTGGATCTGATTTGGAGCGTTAAACGCGCGAAAAACCGGAACAGCATGACTACAGGCGAGTAGCAATGCTAATCGCCCATAGTCATGCGAATGGAGGTGCTAATCGCCTATAAAGTGGCGAGTAGAAGGCTAATCACTAGTAAGTTCAGGCGAGTAGCCCCTAATCGCCTATAGTAGGGGCGAATAGGGCTTCTAATCACTAGTTGACTTTCCTAAATGCTAGTTGACTTTTCCTAATCGCGTGTACTGCTGCTGTAAGTGTAAATTAGCATTCCGAGACCCGATTTAACATGTAGTAACATGCTAGGAACCCCGTAACATGTCTAATAACTTGGTAACATATATTTGGATGTATTTCGGTGATACGTGAACTATGTGCTATAACTTGTTGTGCGTTAACGTATGTTAAGTGTACTTGCGTTATTGTATGTTTTGGAGCGTAAACATAACACGGGGAGTCTCGGGTCACCAATGGGATGTCGAGTCTTGTACTTTGGGTCGGTTAAACAGTCACGGTGTTTTCAAACGAACTTGGTTATGGTCTGGACATCTAGGGACTAATTAGCCTGCGGGTTATTAGTCTAAGTACTTGTAACTGTCGTATGTTAGGTCGCCGCTTTACGGGACTAGCATAGCAGCTGAGTTTACTCGGGTTAAGGAGTAACGGAACTTAAGGTGAGTTTACGGCCCCTCTTTTAAACTGGTTTTATACTTTCGGGGGAGAAAACATGTGTTAAAACGATTATTTGGTAACTACTGTCATACTATGGGTTTCTCTTGCGTACTACACGATCTTTGGAAGTCCCGGGGGGAACCATGAATGTGCGGGTTTGCACAACGGGGAAATGTGAATAGCGCTATTGGGAGTGACCAACCCCGCTCGTCGACTTGGAGGGTCGGCGGGTGCATATTGTCTCAAACAGGAACAACAGGAACAACAGGAACATACATCGGGCATACTTTTGGTATTCGCGTTAGTAATGGTTTTCCAATCGTGGTAGTAACAAAACGTACGCCTAGCTAGCGTATACTGGTTTTCTATTTGTTATAGTATGGACAGGTGGACTTGGTACTTGGATACAAAACCTGTAAACTCACCAGCATTTTTGTGCTGACGTAAACTTTTACATGTTTTCTCAGGTCGCTAAGGTAGCACGAATGGAACTAGGGCGCACGCGTCTGCACGGCGTCTAGCTAGAGTTGCATGTTTTACGAACATTGAACATTGGTTTATTATTGAATAACTGTTTTGAATAAGCTTCCGCTGTAAACGGGGATTTTAAACTATGTTTTGAAATTGCATTTATATTCATTTAGACTTGTTTATTGTGATCGTTGGTTTGGATCCTGGTTTGTCATGCGCCTCGCGGTAAAACTCCGCAAGTGGATTTTGAGGGTGTGACAGATAGTTAATTAGATTTCTATGAGCCTCTTTTTTTGTGGGATCATACGATTAGTCGACATATGCAAGTATTGACTTTAGAAAGTCAAACAGACTGAGATCACTGCAGTCCCCTACCTGCGATTTCACCATTTTTGAGATGCCTTATAAAAGAATTTTTTTGCCACTCCAATGACATTATTGACATCCTCCCATGGCTCATCATGCAATAGAATCGATTTCAAACGATCAAGAACGCTCATAACCAATTGAAGACGGATCAACTACGATTGGATTAGCCGTATGGAAATTACCTAGTGGTGAATTTGATGTTTGAAGGTCTTAGCGGTAGAAGAACCAGTTTTGGTTTGTGGTTCCACCTTGATTGCAACGCATCTCTCAACTACACCCGTGAAACAAAAAAAATATGACATGACTTAGATTTTATATTATGGCACGCCTAACGGTTAACAAAAAATACAGAAATGACTGGTTTCCTTTTTTTCAGAAGGATACACACAAAAACCTGCTTTTGCGAGTTCCACATTAAAGTAATGATGATCTTACTATATTAGTTCGTTACACGTTCATTATATGTACCAAGTTAGAGAAACCAAATAAAAAAATCGAAGAACTGGTTGTTAGAATAATATTTTTTTTTTTTGAAAGAAATGGATTGATGAATGATTCGAAAAAGAAAAATCAAATTTCAAATGAAAATGAATTGTGAGAGAAAATAAAAGAATATATATAAAACTTCGAATTTGACATTTATAAATTACAAGTATCCATTTATTAAATTACCTGTGTATGAGTTTATATGTTTAGTAAACGACTTTTCGTGTTGCATTTTAAGTCGTGCCAATAATTGTTGCCCCTACTTACGTAAGGTTGAAATTCAAACCAACAAAACACATCAAAATAATTTTAGGTTGTTTATTTAAAACGTATGGATTCAAGAACTCTAGATTTACCAACAAATATTATATTGAATTAAACCATTTATTTTTTTTATTATAATCACTTAAATACAAGTGTAATTTAATTTGCAGAGCAACTTATGGTTACGAAATTTTGTATATTTTTAGTTACTTAATAGTTAATAGCTGTAGATTAAGAATTAGTGTTATATGTTCTCTGAATCAACTAGTAAAGTAATCTAATAGTCCAATAGTTAAAGCACACCATTAGGTGTGAACAAGCTAGGCGAACCCGGGTTTGACAATTCGAGCTTGTAGAGTTGAAATTTGGCTCGTTTATCGTTCTATATCTAAAGTTCAACCTTGGCTCACGACTCACGAGTAGTTGTTTAACGAGCTTAAAAATAAGTTTGTTTAATAAACAAGACCAAGAAGCTTCATTTAGTGAGATCAAGCTAGCTCGTGAAACTAAACGAGCGCATTTATATAACTATTATCTAACACAGACTTAGACTCGTGTAAGATCGGCTTGATTAAAGTTTTTAACAAACCGATCTCGTTGACGAATGGTTTGACTCTCTATAACTACTGGAACTATGTTTGTTTGGAACCGGTCCAAATACCAACCGAAGCGTCTAGAACCCTAGTGAAGAGTCCATACAAGTAGCCCTAATAAACCCACCCACTCCTTCAACACTCTGAGAAAAACCCAACCTAAAATCTTATCTTTCCATGGCGTCCTCAAGCTTCCTCACAGTAACCAAACCTTTCTCTTCTTTCATTCCAGACCTTCCCTCTTCTTCTTCTCTTCCTACTAAAACCACAAGTTTAGGTATTATTCTTTTACTTCTTTTTCATCAGCTTTTTTATGCTCCATTTTATCTTTCTTTTTTTTAATTTAGTTGCGTATTGATTATTGAATAGGTCTACGAAGAAATTGTTTCAAGGTTAATGCACTTGCAACCAAGTATGAGCCTACCAAGGTAATTAATTATATGTCATTTTTGCTATATTTTCTTCATTATTAGATGATATTCAACCTAACATTGGATTATCTTAGCTTTGTAACTTTCGAGTGTTTTGGCATACTTATTAATTAATTATAATCAATTTAGTATTTTAGTGATGTGCATTGTGATAATTGAGTATGCATTTGTGTCTATAATGTTGTATATTGATTGGTTGGTTTTTAATTGCTTTTATGTTTAAAGGTTAAGCCACAAGCTGACAGAGTGCTAATTCGTCTGGAGGAGCTACCTGAGGTCATTATTCTTTTCTTTCTTTCTGTATTTATATATATTTATGTTCATGTTTCGTTTAGTTATCTCATGGTTTATTTACTTGGTATGTTCTACGTTTTGCAACTTTATATGCTGTGTTGTGTGTATGATTCTCACTACTACCAGGCGTTCGATTATTTCGTTTTTATTGTGAAATTACATTTGTAGTCCGTTGCCATGTGTGATCGCCGTCTTAAGAAAAGAGTTAAAGACCGATACAAATAAAAGTGTGTTCTTTTTTGTTTGAAAACGATAACGAACATCGAAAATTTTCTTGGTGAGATTGATTGTCCTCTACAAGGACTGATATATTAACTATTTATGTTATTTAATGTTTCATAATTTAGTCATCTGAGTTTGATTAACTACTACAATTCTCAGATCAGTTTGGTTCCCAAGCAATGCATATGCTCTAATCATGGTTTAAATAAACGGGTGAGGCGTGCGCCTCAAGGCGAAACTCTAAGAAAACGAGTCTGAGGCGCGCCTTATGGGGTTCAGATTGTACATACGCCTCTAAGGCTGAGGCTCTTAGAAAATGTGCGCCTCAGGTGGCTTAGGGTGTTTTTGATGTGTTTTTTTGGTGTTTTAGACATTTTGGGTCAATTATTTCATTTTTGATATGTGTTTTTGATGTTTTAAACTTTTCTAGGTCAAGTATTTTATTTTTTATAGACACCTAATTTTTATATTTATTTTTTGAATGCGCCTCGGTTCGCCTCGAGGCTTACGCCTCATGAGGCGAAGGGAAAACGCCTCGAGGCTCGTTTCCGTTGTTTTAAACTTTGGCTCCAATAATGCATTTCATATCTAATTGCATTTCTTAGTGACATTTTATTAACTTGTTCCACTAACTGATTTTCAATTCTCACAGCATGTGTCCTATAGACATATCTGTGTTAAAATCTCATCAACATCAATAACATTTTTTTTTACGAAGTAGTATTGGATTATATAGCATACAGGCAACCACACTCATTCAGTCATCTGTCTAACTTAATCTTTCTTTGAGCTACAATTTTATGCTACACCCTAAATGTAAAATAATTTAGACACTTGTACCTTATCTTCCTCTTTGTGTTTACTTTCTACAATCAGAAATCTGCCGGTGGAGTTTTGTTGCCCAAATCAGCGGTCAAATTTGAACGTTATCTTATGGGAGAGGTGAGTAAGACTTTAATTTCTCATATGATTTGTACTTCTACTTCAAGGTAGGATGCCTGCTGTTTGCTTGTAATGTAATTATATTTGTGTATCACTGTATCTAACATAAGCTGTATGTCTGTCCCAGATCCTTGCTGTTGGTACTGAGGTAGGGGACTTAGAGGCTGGGAAAAAGGTATGTTTACATGTTCAATTGGCCAGTTTATTTGAGTGAGCTTATGTTCAAAGTTCATGCTTGGTATATAGTATATACAGTAGTTTTCTTTAATCTAAGATATCATGAAAGTAGCAATGTCAAGGACACCTTGTAGTGGTGGTGTTCTCATTATTTGACATGGGGTTTGCTTCTTCTGCAGGTTCTTTTCTCTGACGTTAACGCGTATGAGGTAAATACTCTCTCACTAAGCCGAAGTTCTATTTGCGCACTCGTAATCCTGCCTCTACACATAAAAAAAATATAAGAGGAAAACAAATTTTAAATTTATTAAATTAATATAGTTGAAATGTCGAAAAACCCATGTAACATGTTTAGATGTTTTACACAATTCTTAATACCGTTATGTGACTTGTAACAGGTGGATCTGGGAGCAGAGGGAAAGCATTGCTTCTGCAAAGCAGGAGACTTGTTGGCTGTGGTTGAGTAGACAAGTATGAAATCGCTTTATCTTATTTCCTACAACTCAAATCATTGTAGCAAGTGTTATTTGATAAAAGTTTTGTTGGCAGTAAAAAATACGCAACAATTTGATTTCAGATTATTGTTATTCAGCACTGATTTAAACCTTCTTCTTTATGTTTGGACTAATGTAGTCGAATGAATATAGCCGTTCTAGAAACGTAAGTTGCATAATAATGTAATATGATATCAAAGTAACGAAGTGTTAAACAAAACCCTTTGCGGGTACTAATTTTACTAGCTGCATTCTCACGTGGTACCATAGTTTGGTAGTGAACATTGCCACGCACCCTTCTATGGCACGTTGTCTACGCAAGATGTTAGTCCCACCCTGCCTGGTGCTATCTTTTTTTAGGTAAACACATGTAGGATCGTAGGGGCAAGGCGAGAGAGTTTAAGGGTAATGAAAATGAGAGCAAAATCTTAAAACTTTTATATGTAGCTGGAAGACTTCCGGATAAATTTGTGATAGTGAACATGACCGGCGTGAACAGGACGTCTGTGCTTCATACGCTAGATATGTTTAGCTGAACAGTTAGATCATTTAGTCGCCAGTATAAATGATAGGAACAGAAGGTCTTCGCTCACAAGCGAGTTGATCATTTAGTCATCGTTATGAAGGGGGTTCACTTTCGTCAGTTCCCCTAAATTGAAATTGTCAACGTTGCTTATAAATGACACATTTTATCCCTTGCAGACCACAAACTTGCATAGGTATGTGAAATATGTTTTGTAAGATGTCTCGTATGTTGACTTTCAAGAGAAAATCAAAACAGGTCATATTAACGTCTACAAGCAAAGTATAAATAGAGGAGGTTTAGAGATTAAAAGCTAGTAAAGGTTACAGATCTTGAGATCTAAGCTCTATAAAAGCGCCAACGCCGCACTATCGGTTGTTTGGGTGTTTCAATTTGTTTTTAATGTTATTTCAGAAGTTGATTTTGCTTTCTTTTCCCAAATAAAGAGGGTTCCATTTTGGCCTATACAATGCCTGTGATGGGTACACTTATCTCTTTACCACGAGTTTTGGTATACGCAAATTGCAACAAGAATTGAAATAACTTGCATAGACTTGTAATTCACCTTCTAGATATAAACAAATCGAGGCCGGACTTCAAAATAATAACGTCAACACTCAAGAGTAAGAATGTGTAAATGTGTATAATTTATCTTATCTATAGATTAGGTTCTACTTATACGAATTTTATCTTCTTATAAATACGAAGCTATAAATTTCTAACGTTACTGACTTTTATATTGAGCCTTAAAGCATCTCCACCTGAGTGGCACGGGTGCCACACTGTCACTCTCTCTCCTCAAAAGTTAGCATGTCTGGCTTCTCTCCATGGCCGTCCCTGAGAATTCAGGTGCCTGGGCCAAACCACGAAAAATGTGCCTCTTACCCTTAAGCCTTGACAAAATAAATAACGTAAACTATATTTTTTAACAACGATTAAAGTATTACAATGAGTTAATGACATACCGTATTAAGCGAATAAGTAACCCAGGCTGAATGAAACTTCTTTAACATTCTTTTTAGCCCAAAGCTTTTGAATTAGGTTGGTGAAAAATTTTGTTTGCTTGTGTGTGTCGCAGGTTTCTTTTATTTTTTTTATTTAGTTAAATTAAATGAGTAATGAGCTTTTAAACTTGTTATGGGTTACTAGTATTTGCATTATTTTACAATTTAAAAGATGTGTTTAATAGGCCCGAGTTTAAATGTTTAAAGATGTGCTTAAAAAACATATAGATATACATACATATAAGATTTTTTTAAATGTGCCCCCGATATTTCCGGGCCCTGGCCGATTGGCCTCCCTGGCCCACCCAAGGGCCGGCTATGCTTCTCTCCTTCCTCTCCCCCACAGTTAGCCTCTCTCCGCTCTTCCTCTCACATCCCACCCGATGCCATGTGTGTGAACATATCTCCCTCTCCTCGCCACATCCTACAAGCCCGTTTCGCTCCTCTCTTACATGTTGGGCTACAAATCTCTTTCACATCAGCACGTTCTACATGCTCTTATTGCGACATATATGGCCATCCTACTGACATGCAAGATTATGTTAGAGGTTGTGTGGTCTATGTTTTATGTATCAAGGAGGACATATGATATAGACTTGCCTCCAAATACAATTGTTTTAAAAATAAAAAAAGTATAAAATTACACTGCAGTTTTTATTAAACAGGTCTTATTATGTTTTAATGGAATTGCCAACCCTAATTAAAGGCATCACATGAATATCAATTTCTTGAAATCCAAGAAGCATTTGCCATAAAAAAGTGAGAAATTGGGTGAACGACCAAAACACACCCTTTTTTTCTCCTACTTAAACAAACTCATTTCTTGAAAAATCCAAGAAGCATTTGTCATAAAAAAAAACATGTTTTCTCCTTCTTGCTCTCTTCTATTCTTCCTCTTCACCCTCTTATTTCTTTCAATCCATGCACAAACACTAATTTATGGCACTTGCAAAGCTTGCTCTCAACAAGATCCAACAGTGAACTACCAATTTTGCACCAACTCTCTTGAAGCCGTCTCAGGAAGCCGCCACGCTGATGTTAGAGGCCTTGGAAAAATCTCACTACGACTAACACACCATAATGTGACCAACACAAGGTCCTACATTAAAAACTTATTGAAAAAGACGGGTAGCTCATCTCTAAAGATGCTTTTGGATGATTGTTTTGAGCTTTACTCCAACGCGGTCAATAATATCAAACATGCTTTAAAAAACTACAAGTCAAAGCACTATGACGAGGCGAATTTACTTATAAGCTCGGTTATGGATGCAGCTAACACTTGTGAAAATGGGTTCACAGAGAATCGTAACGTTGCTTCGCCTTTAACCAAAAGAAATAATGCGACTTTAGAATTGTGTGGGATAGGGCTTTCTATCATACATATCCTTCGAGTTGGTAATAACTAAATATAAAGAAAAAATATATATAGTATACAAGATCATGGAAAAATCATGTAAAGTTCGCTTCTGAAAAGATTGTTATTTGAATAATGAATATTGATACTTATATCATGGTTTTTGAGTTTCATTTTTTTTAATTATTTTAATTGTTTACTTCCGTATATTATAACTTGTGCATCTTCAAATTATTAAACTAGTGGCATTATCCGCCGCGTTGCGGCGGTAATTTAGTCGATGAATTAGAATTTGTTAAGGAGACATGGGATCTTAATCGGATGAAGCACACTATATTACATACGACATTACATAAGATAAGTTATTAATCAAGGCGTACGTTTGCGCGCCTAACAATTATGTCTGTCAAAGCGCGCGTTGTGCGCCTTGCAATTTTGTCTTGTCATTATTGTAAAGAGCCCATACGATGTTTTAATTTAAAATGTTTAATGTGCAAATCATAAATTAGTGGTATTGAAAAGCAAGCCTTATAGGCAGCCTACACGTCTCCGAAACCTTATATACCACACTAACAATTGACTACAACTTGATAATATATATATATATATATATATATATATATATATGAACATGCAAAATTTAAGTTCATACAGAAGTTAACATAAGTCATAAAATAGCTTTAATCACGGATGTCACCCAAACAAAGCAGCCGAAATTTCAACCCATTTACCGTGTTACACCAACACCAACACCTTATAACACTAAACAAAAGCAAACATGTGGTTCAAATTTGTTCAAGCGCCACATACTAAGACATCCGCTACTCCAAATACCTACGCATAGTCAGGCAAGTAGACAAAATAAATATCAAATTCATAGTCACTTTTAACAAAAGAATTGTACCTTGGCATCTTGCTATGAACCAAATAAAATACAGCGGCAATAAAATGAACTATAACATGTTTAAAACTCAAACCCATAAATAAAAAATAAAATTTAAAAAAAAAAAGAAAAAACACCAAAGATTGTCACCTAGTGAGGCCAATAATGCTTCAGTTAAGTTGCTAGCAGTAGCTTGAGCCAAATGCCGAATATCAAACTGATCACCATACTCCAACGGTGTCACAGTTTCATTTCTAATCCTTTTGATCTTAGGGCTCAAAAGTCCCCTATTATATACCTTTTTAAACGAAGTCGTATTATATACCTTTTTAAACGATGTCGTATAAGCTGTAGCCATTGCATTTTTCAAATGGAATTTTCGCCACCTGTACACAGTGATAAAAATTGATAAGTAATTTAATATTGACCCATTTATCACCGTTACTTCTCACGGTAAAACACAAGCTAAATTGACCCATTTATGTGTCAAAACTGCCACATAAACTTCTAAGTTTGGTTTCTCCCTTCATAGCTCCTAACTTCATGTTTGTAGCTGTAAAATAGAGACAAGATAGTGCGATTCCCAAGCTTCCATATCTTATAATTTGTCGCTGAGAACCCTGCAACCTGTTTATGGATTAGTTCTGAAGCCGGTATATTGAATAGCCTTTAGCATAAATCAAACAACTAACAGAAGCAACACAATTTGCACACTAAAGCTACTTGTTAAAATCACTGGCTAAATATATGCACTTCAATATAAATTTAAAATAGAGAATTATTACTAAAAAAACATTTTAGACAACAGATACGAACAGAATTCAATCAACCACTGCCACATGACATCTAACCAGCACCCAAAAAATTCATCTGAAACTACACTGATGTTTCTATTATTCTACATGCCTTTGAAACTATTTTGGTTTAATCTACTCATTACATGGCTTGCGTTTAGGCGCTTAATTCACTTAGGCACCTGCTCACTTAGACAAGCAGGGTTTAGCCGCGTAGCCGCATAGGCGCTTATTCGCTTAGGCGTTTAGGCGCTAAGGTGTATGATTTTAGGCACCTACTCGCTTAGACGCCTAGGCGTTTACGCGCTAAGGTGTATGATTCACTTAGGCGACTAAGCGTTTGGCCACTGCTCGCTTAGACGCGTAGGGGTTTAGCCGCGTAGCCGCATAGGCGCTTATTCGCTTAGGCGTTTAGGCGCTAAGGTGTATGATTTTAGGCACCTACTCACTTAGACGCCTAGGCGTTTACGCGCTAAGGTGTATGATTCACTTAGGCGACTAAGCGTTTGGCCGCTTTGGCGCCTAATTCTCTTAGGGACCTGCTCACTTAAACACACAGGCTTTTAGTCACGTAGGCGCAGAAGCGCTTATTCGCTTAGGCGTTTAATCGCCAAGGCAGCAATTAATGCAATGACCTAAAAATAGACGTTAAAACTTAAAACATACTAACTTGAAAATGGTATCAATTTCTATCATTATGCAATCAGATTCTAATGGGTTCATCTCCAGGTGGGGCATCCACGATAGCCTACAAGATTAAATAATAAGTGAAGCAGAACCAAGAAAATGGTCTAAAGTTGCTAAAACGACCGGAACCTAAGCTTTTTCATGCACTTGCATACCTTATACAATGTCAATGGCTGATTTTTAGGTGGCTCAGAAACCTTTGTCCACTTCACATTTTTTGTGCCGTCTGCATTATATAAACTTAGATGCTCACCTTCTAAACCGATCTGCAAAAAGCCAGAAATAAGAAAGTCATCCACAATACTTCCAATATTCAAATTTGCCACAGTATTTTTGAGTTCTCCAATCTCTGAAAAGTTCTTATTCTAATTGAGCTTTGCTTGTTAAACTTTATTACCGATTTAATAAATGTAATATAATCCTTTAGAACTTGAAGTTCAAAAGTCAAATTAAAAATAAAGTTGTATACCTTGTAGGTCCATGTGGTGGTAGATAAGTCCATGGTTCCATTCTTCATACCTTCGAATTTCACACTGGTTAAACCAGCTCCAACCCATTTGTAGAAAGATCCTGCATTCTATTAAAATGGGACTAACACTCACATTCATGTTTCCTATAAAACCAAAAAGTATAATAAATTAAACGAACAACTTACTTGGAGACCCACAGTCATGCTCAAATATACGTAAAAAGGAGATCCAATAAGTGTTGTCTGAAAGAGAACAAAGCTAGTTAATTGAGCAAATTCAGTAACGACACAAAACTCCCGTGGACTCTCAAACGAATCCAACATCTGAATAATATTTCCATGTTTCAATTTCCTCAAAATCTGTAAAAACACAGGCATCAGATAAATTAAACTTAAACCCTAACACAGACATTACACAAACTAAACACACAAACAATAACAATTATGTAATTTACCCTTTTTTTGTCAATAAAAATAGCTGTTAATTTTTTATTAAAAAAATAACAATTATAATACCTCAATCTGTTGTCTGAGATTTTGAACATCCTTTTCGAACAATTATCAATTAACCTTCACTGTTCCTTACCATCAACCACCACCGTCGCCCTTTGTTTAATTACCTCAGCTGCCTCCATCAAAAACTACCGCTATCTATCAATTAACATCGAAACTCAATCAAACTTCCTCAATAATAAACGCTAATCCTATATCAAGAATCAAGGTCCTTTGGTTTCATACCTGATAGCTCAACCATCTGAGAAACCTGGAAGCAAGCCATCACCGTCACAATCATTCGTCATCACTGTAACCCTTATCGGAGCCCCAACTGTTACCGCCGCCGTGTCTTCTCCTCTCTCTCTCTCTCTCTCTCTCTCTCTCTCTGGCCTATCTTTCCTTTTCCGGTTACCCTGTCTCTCTAATTCCATCTCTCTAACCGATATGTTCCTCTCTCTCTCTCTACAATATTATCTGATCATCAAATGGTTTATTAATTATTAATGTAACAGATCAAAAACAAAAATCATAACCACAATAAACTAATAATAAGCTCAACTGAACCAAAATAATCATTAATAATAATAATAAACATACCGTCCAGATCCACCGACTCCCACCGTCATCTTCATCATCATCACCATCGAACCACCACCACCGAACCACCCCGTCTTCAACAACCCTCTGCAAAACCCCCACCACCGAGCCAAAACCCCCATCTCACCGTCGTCCTCAGCCCTGAAACCCATTGAACCAGCCCCAACAAACCCATCCCCTGAAACCATCATCCACCACAGTCTCAAACCATCGTGCACCATCACATCATCACCGTTCCATTTTCTTCTTCTCGAGCTCCTCTCTTTCTCCTATGATTTCTCTCTCTAGCGCTCTCTCTCTCTATATTTGCGTCTGTCTCTCTCTCTCTCTCTCTAATATTCAGAAGTGTGAATGATATATTTGGTTTGTGTGTTAATAAAAGACCTTAAAAGATGTAAAAATTACAATTATGCCATCAATGTACTGTTTAAAAGGTTTGTACATTTATATAGTAGAATTGCACATCCCATTACTTCAAATTCTCTGTTTGAAAATGTTGGTTGTTATTGTGGTTTATAAGGTCTTTTTTTATCTTGTCATTACAAAAATATAGAAAATCTAAACATGTTATTGTCCACTATTTTAATGTATATACATAAAATCAAAATACCATTAAAGGAACCAAAAAGTAATAACTTTATGTGTCATACCACACATGTCTATTGTTATATTTTAGTTAGCCCTAATCATATGGCTGTGGCCAGTGGATGGTGTCAAGTAATAGATAACTTATATATAGTATGATTTGTAAATTTAAATTGTTTCCTTATCAACATTGTAAATCGATTCAAAAATAGGGATTGTAGTTATTATATATTGAATGCAATGGAAGAGAAGGATCATTGAGGATCCTATTGTTTCATGGTATCAAGAGATAACCAGGAACCCTACCACCTCATATCCATGGCCGGCGGCCCTTGACCACCGATCGCCACCTCTTTCCTTCCTTCCCTACCCTCCATTCTATCTATACTGCTTTCCTTCTCTGCCTTGCTTTACATCCGTTCACACCTTCCCTTTCTTCCCATATACCCACTGCCATAATATTACTTCCAATTTTTTTTCTTTCCCTTCTGCCGTGCCTTATAACATTACCCTCACCCACATATAATGGCCAGCCTTCACCCTGCCACCACCGTCAACAACATCTCAAACTTCATACCCATCAAACTCGAGTTTGACACCGCCCACTGGCCTTCTTGGTCCGAACTTTTTCGGATTCATTGTAAGGCCTACAATGTCCATGACCACCTTCTCCCTCGCCCGCTACCCCACCCGCCACCGCTACCGACAAAACACCCGCCTCATCCTCCACCACCGATGAGACTTGAGAAAGACTCGATTCCATCGTCCTTCAATGGATGTATGGTACGATCTCCCAGGATCTCGTCCACACCGTCATTGAACCCGGCCAAAATAAAACCGCCTATGAAGTATGGACATCTCTTGAAGATCTTTTTCAAGACAACAAGAGTGCCCGTGCCCTTCATCTCCGCCATAAATTCACCAATACCTGCCTTGAATACTGGCCTCCTCCCCCACCACCCTACCGTCACTGGCCCAATCAGCCCACCTCTCAAGCCCAACAGCCATCAAACCACTACTCCTCATGGGCCGCCCCTCCTTGTCCTTATCCCACTTCATCTCGGCCCACTGGAAACAACAATGGGAGTGCGGGTATCCTTGGATCCAAACCTTCACAGGCCCATCACACAGCTTATGACCCGACAGATATTGATCAGGCGCTCAACGCGATGTCGTTGAACAACACACAGGAGCCCACCAGGTACATGGACACGGGCGCGACAGGTAACATGTCCAACACCACTGTTAATTTTCATTCCTTTTCTAATAATAGTATGGGTCATAAAATAGTCGTTGGTGATGGTTCAACCATCCCGGTACTTGGACAAGGCCAACAAACACTGCCCCCACCTTACCCGCCCCTTATCCTAAAAGATGTCCTTTATGCCCCAAAATTAATTAAAAATTTAATTTCGGTACGTCGGTTCACCACCGACAATTCCGTGTCTGTCGAATTTGACCCCTTTGGTTTTCTTGTGAAGGACTACAAGAGTCAGATCCCTATCCTCCGGTGCAACAGCGGCGGTGATCTCTACCCACTCCTGCTCGGGCCTAGCACCACAACCTTTCCTACTGCTTTAGCTGCTGTCACCTCCTCACTATGGCATTGATGAACCGGTCGTTACGGGTCATACAAAACCTAATTAACCTAGGTAGATAGGGTAAATAGGGTATCAATCCAATGAGCGTGTGGTTAGTGAATATTGTTTAGTTGATTAAACAGCGATGCTTATGAAGATGCTAAATTAATTATGAAGATTGCAGTTTATCATTTAAGAGTTTGATTAAAAAGTTGTTATTTATTATACCAAGAATTTAATTGAAATTATATATAAATACAATTTGCAACTTAACGTCACACTAACGACGTTAACATTGACTTTTTTCCGAAACGGCATAATAATAGTTGGTTAAATGGTATCAAGTACACGTGTTCTATCTTCTAAGTAACAAACCGAGGAATTTTATTCAAACGATGCAAGTCAAACATTGAGACTAAGATAATTTCCAACCTTTTAACAATTTAACTTCAACCGCCGTAGACGATGTCTTCCGTCCCCCTCTTCTTTTCTTCCTGCCTGTCCGTGTTGTTGACCGGTGACGACCGTTTCCGGTTTCTTGGGTTGTTTGTTTATAACCGCCAGTGGTAATCGGTGCCGTCGGTGTCTTTCGCCCTCTAAAACCAAAGACAGAGAGAGGTAGGTTGTGGTACTTTTGATGGGAATTATGGTCTGTCGATGTTGTTTTCCTTCCGATGATCGGTGGCCGCCATTGTTGGGTAGTTGATGTTAGTGACAAACGACAGCGGCTATAGAGTTTTAGGAGAGAGTTGGTCGATGGTGAAGGCTGATAAAATCCTTACTTCAGCCGATGATTCGAGACCGTAGGTGTGGTTAGATGACCGTTGATGGTGGTGGATATGCTCTAAGAGATCGAAGGTTCGGATTTTCTAGGGTTCCGGCGACATACCGGTGATCATACGGTTGTTCCGGTGATCATATGGTTGTTGGGCTTTTTTTGCTGACATGGTTAATAGTCGTTTCTTTGTAGGACTTGATGGTTGTTCAAGGTGCAAGCTATACAAGGTTCTAATGCTTGGATTGATGTAATGCAGTGGGTACAACTATTTGATGCTTTTTTGTTTCTGCCTCACACGTGGTGATTAGGTACCTTTCTTTTGTATAGTCATCAACAGCACATAGCACACGACTTGAGGTTTGTGAAACACTTTTTGTTTGAATCACTAGAGTTTGATATACTAATAATACTTAAAAAAGTTTTAGTGTCTACTGTTATTATCCTCAATAGCAACTGCAACTATTGATGTCTGAGGTCTTTCTCTAAGTTGATGGTTCTACTTATAGGTCTTGATTTGGTGGTGTTTGTTAATCCCGTCGGCGGTTTGATTCGCAACGGGCATGGTACGTTACGCGCGACAACCATATAGGACGTAGTAACCCGTTCGCTCCCTCCGCGGCAACGCGCGGCGGGTATAAACCTTGTTATAAGAATAAAAAGTAATGATGTTTGTAAACAATTTGATTAAAAAGATTACACTAGGGTTTCAACAATTGAACACTAGGGTTTCAATAACTGGGTAAACAATAATAATGTGATTGGTGTTAACGGAGTGATTGTTCAATAGGCTTAGGTATCAAGTTTTATCAATATCCAAGATAGATTAAACTATACTTCATTACCTAGAACATACAATCCTATGTTTGTGTTAAAGCAAGGAACCATGTTCATCTCATTAGAAATTGGCACAAGATCAATTAACTAAAATGAGTTTAACATAAGATTAATCACAATTCAACACATTTAATTCAAACACACAAAAACATAAACAATAGTTTAAGAACAATACCCAATATGTTTTAACCCTAGATCTCAAAAGCTTACATCCCTAGTGTAATACAAAAGATTTAGCCAAGCATGGCCATGGTGTTCTTCTTGCTTCAAAAGTTGGATCTCCTCTTACTTGCGTCGTTTCTCTGTCCCAAAAAATAATATTTGCGATTCCTTTTTATAAAATCCGATCTCCCCCACTAGCTGCCATCCAAAGAATAATTAATAAAACCCTCTCATCCTTGGGCCCTTGGGCTCGTGAGCTTGTGTCACACATTTTCTATTCTTTTAGTTTTAATTATTATTATTATTATTATTATTATTATTATTATTATTTAATATACTATTATTATAAATGGTATTGTGACCCCGTGCTCTCGACTCGGATGTTCGGGTCTCGAATATAATTTGTACTGTTTTAGCCCCGCTCCATGCAATCACCTACCAAAAATATAAAATAAATACATTAATAGTAAAAACAACAAAAAAGTAATAAAATATATATAATAGCCCTATAATTCAGCATCCACATTAACTGTGATATTGACTAGGTTGACTATGTATTCATTGTATTTACTAACCTTCCTAGATTACATGATTGTATTTTCTATATATTGTGGAATGTAAATGCAAAGAGCAAGCATGGAGATTATACCTCTAATATGGTATCAGGCCATTAAAACTGCCATTAGCTTCTTCTTCCTCGGCAAAACTGCTGTTAGCTTCTTCTTCCTCAGCATACTCCGATCCTTCATCCCCTATATTCTTTCCACTGTTCTAACATGGAGGCCAAGCTACATCCCGCTGTCACCGTCACGAACATTAAATCGTTCGTCCCTCTCATTCTCGAGTCTGAATCATCCAACTACACGACATGGTCCGAACTCTTTCGGATCCACTGTCGTGCCTTCCTCGTTGAAGATCATCTATCACCACGTCAAACCCCATCTGCCCCTACCTCCTCCTCAACCGACACAGACAAACAAACCACCCCATCTCCGCCCCCCACTCTTGACTCATGGGAAAGACTCGATGCTATCGTACTACAATGGTTGTACGGTACCATCTCCAAAGACCTCATAGACACCATTTTCAAACCAAAAACCACCGCCTATCAAGCATGGACTGCCCTCGAAGCTCTTTTTCAGGACAACAAAGCAACCCGTGCCCTTTATCTCAAACAAAAATTCAATAATACCCGACTCGAGAACTTCCCAAACATGGCGGCATATTGTCAGGAGCTGAAAGTTCTTTCGGATCAGCTGGCTAACGTCGATGCTCCTGTCAATGACGACTCACTTGTGCTTCAAACTCTCGCCGGCTTACCTGAGGCCTACGAGAGCATCTCTGCTGTACTCAATAATACCAAGCCCTTACCTTCGTTTTATGCGGTTCGATCCCAGTTATGTATGAATGAAACCCGTAAAACAAACCTAGCCCAACACTCAGCGGCCACTGCCGGAACCGCATTCCACACATCCACTCGCCAACCGTCTGAAAACACCCACCACAACCCTCCGAACCCCCCACCTGCTTATGGTTCTGACTCGCCTTCTGACCGGGGTCGTGGACGCGGACCTCGCGGACGTGGTCGCGGACGCGGCAGATCTTCGTGGAATAGGAACAATAATCGTTCCTCACAGTGGTCTCCTCACTTGGGTAATTTTCCTTGGAACTATAATAGTTCACAGTGGCCTACTCACAATATCTTTCCTTGGTCAACATGGGGTGCCCCACCTTGTCCCTACCCAAATGTTTCTCAGCCAAATAATAATTCCACAAACCAATCTGGGCTATTGGGGCCTAGACCAAACTCGGCCCACACCCTCAAAATCCACTTGCGGAGTTTTACCGCGAGGCGCATGACAAACCAGGATCCAAGTCAACGATCACAATAAACAAATCTAAATGAACATATGCAATTTCAAAAACATAGTTTAAATCCACAAATACAGCGGAAGCTTATTCTCAAAACATAATCCAAAAGTAAACCAAATTATTCAATGTTTGAAAACCATGCAATCCTAACTAGACGCCGTGCAGACGCGTGCGCCCTAGTTCCGTAGTGCTACCTTAGCGACCTGAGAAAACATGTAAGAGTTACGTCAGCACAAAAATGCTGGTGAGTTTACAGTTTGTAATTAAAGTACCAAGTTCAACCTGTCCATACTATATCAATTTGCAAACCAAAGTACGCTAGCTAGGCGTATGTTTTATTACTACAACGATTGGAAAACCATTACTAACTCGCAAACCAGATGTTGTGCCCGAATAGTAAACCTGTTCCTGTTTGAGACAATATGCACTCGCCCGGCCCTCCAAGCCGACGAGCGGGTTGGTGACTCCCAATAGATCTATTCACATTTCCCCGTTGTGCTAACCCGCACATTCATGGTTTCCCCCGGGACTTCCAAAGATCGTATAGTAAACCATAGAAACCCATAGTATGACAGTTGTTACCAAAACATAAGTTTAACACATGTTTTCTCCCCCAAAAAGTGAAACCAGTTAAAAGAGGGGCCGTAAACTCACCTTAGGTTGCGTTACTTCGAAAATGCGAATAAGATCAGCAAGCTATGCTAGCCCCGTAAAGCGGCGACCTAACATATGACAGTTACAAGTACTTAGACTAATAACCCGTAGGTTAGTTAGTCCCTAGATGTCCAGACCATAACCAAGTTCGTTTCAAAACACTGTGACTGTTAAATTAACCCAATGTACAAGACTCGACATCCCATTGGTGACCCGAGACTCCCCGTGTTATACTTGCACTCACAAACATACAATCATGCAATCACACTTAACATACGTTAAAGTCCAACAAGTTGTAGCATGTAGTTCAAGTATCACATAAACAAGTCCGAGCACATATTACCAAGTTACTAGGTATGTTACGGGGTTCCTAGCATGTTCCTAGGTGTCCAATCGGGTCCCAAAATGCTAAATTACACTTACAGCAGCAGTACAGGCGATTAGGAAAAGTCAACTAGTGATTACGTGGGTCAACAGGCATTTAGGAAGGCTAATCGCCTATACTATAGGCGATTAGGGTCATGCGGTATGCAAATCATGAGTTTATAGGCGATTACGTCGTAAGGCATGCAATTCAGGGCTTAACTAGCAATTAGGATCGTAAATGCATGAAGTAAAGGCAATTAGGCCCCTATTCGCCTATACTATAGGCGAATAGGATCCCATCTCAGGCGATTAGCCTCCTATTCTCCTATAGCATAGGCGAATAGGATCCCTACTCGCCTTTAGCCCAGTTGTTCTAGTTTTTCGCGCGTTTAACACTCCAAATCAGATCCAGAACGTGTGTAAACATCAAATATCAATCAAACAACCATATCAAACATATTTCAATCAAAATCCTTCGTTTAACCTCGTTCTATCAGCCCTGCATGCAACCATGTATCCCAAAAACAATACACATAACATGAAACATCACATTAACATGCATAACCGTAACCCTAATGAACAATTACTCAGATTTCATCAACATGTTATCATCATCAATCTGTAACTACCTTAATATTATGTTATCAATCCTTCTTGAATCACAAAAACCCTAGCTTTTAATTATAAACCCACATACAACATGCATAATAGCTATAATCCAATTAACAATGATTATTAACGAATATCAGAAGACACATACGTTTATAAACAGGTCTGGACCATTAGGGATTCAATAAAAACATTATTAAAGGTTGCATGAATGAAAACCACACCTTAGGTTTATGATAGATTGATGTATTAGGCTTGAAATCTTGTGTTTTGATCCAAAATCGTGTTCCAGAGGTTGTGTGTGTGTTGGGGCGAGTTGTGGGACGACTAGGGTTGTTATAATGAAGTTTAGGAGGTCAAGTATTGTATTTATAGGCGTTTTTAGTCGTCAGGTGACGTGCTTGTCGTGGTACACGTAAAATTTCCCAATTACAACTAATGTATAGTGGTAAAAAGGTATCGAACACAGGGAGTTTGTGGAATATGTGTAAGCTAATAACTTGTGAATTAACTAATAAATAACGACTACAAGATTAAAGATCAAAGATTTGTTGATTGCTTTGAGTTTAGACTTTAATAAAAAGAAAACTAAATTAATGATTTGAAATGAGTTTTGTTCTTCCAATTAACAAACAATGACCATCCTTGGATCCATTTTCCTTAAACCTTTATGCAAAAGTTCCACTAGAAAGAGTTACATAGACATAACTCGTGTTTAAATAATGATTGTGATAAAAGGGAACAAAGTACTCGGATTATAGCAATGCGAGGTTGTTTCCCGATGACCGATTAATCAATTATCCAACCCAAATCCTTCCCGCAATATCCCGTTGTTAACAACACCAAGAACGTACGATTAAGACTAGAAATGGAGAAATTAATTAACTACTACAAGAAATTGTTCAAACACCATAATAATCAAGCAACATGTACTAAATTATCGTTCTAGAAATGCAAGGAACAAACATAAAAGAGTTCAAGAAAAACTTCACCAAAGATGATCATCTAAAGTTCTAGCCAAGCATGACTTGATTGATCATCATAACAACCATAGAAATGTTCATATGAATCAAAAGCTAAAACCAATGTTTGTGATAGGTTCCCAATGCTTCTTCCCAGCCAAAAATCGCCCAAGAGTGTGTTAGAAACGTTTCAAGTGGAAGTGGTAATGATAAGTCTCCAATAATTGCCCTTTTAAAGAAGGAGTTACACAATTTCTGCAGGTCCACCGTACCCCTACGGTCCCACCGTAAGGGTACGATGGTCTTCAAATCCTTACGGTGGTTTAGGACTGCCCTACGGTGAAGAATTCATGTCTGATGCCACCGTAACCCTACGGTCAGGCCGTAAGGGTACGGTGGCCCTGTTAAAATCTTCATTTTTTACTTCTTCTTTTCCACCTCGTTCCGTTGCATTCCGGTCCATTCCCAAAGCCCGTATTTTGTCGTTTTTAGCTCCTTGTTATACCTACAACCAAAGCAACCGTAGTCACCCAATTCCAAGCAATATCACAAATAAATGTGGATAATATAATCCTTTTAACACTATTAAAGGGTGTTCGTTGAACCACCCGTCACATCCCCACACTTACCCATTGCTTGTCCCAAGCAATCTACTACCACTTCTTTCCACAAATAAGCGATCATTTCAAAGTCAAGTTAAATGTGCAATCCTCGTACTAACCCATCCTCAACACCCCAATCAACACACCCCTCACAATATCTCTCCTCTCGGTATCAAATAAGCTCTAGCAAAGATACGCTAGACACACAAAAGGCAAACGGGTAGTTGTACAACCATAAGCTTGTACCTAAATCAATAATCCTCCTAACATGAACATGAATATAAATCAAAGGGACTTAACGGTTGTAACTTGGCTAGGTGTGAAGGTAGGGAATAGGATATATATAAGTAGCGCAAACTTTACCCGGTCTTTTTATTACAACACAAACACACGCGAACAAAGAAACACTACTATATACAAACACCAACATAACTTAACTTGCTCTTTCTTTTCTTTTCTTTTTTTTTCTTCTTTCTATTTTTTTTTCTTTTCATCATTTTTCTCAATTTCTTCTTCTTTTTTTTTTTCAATACATCAAGACACACTAATACATACACATACGAACACACTCAACTAAAACTTCAACTTGTAATACTAAAATAACACACTAACACTCTATTTAAACACACAAGACCGGGTCAAGTTGGGTATTGATTTAGGGAACTAGCTAAAGGGTTAACAATCGATAGGCTTTTAGGCTCAAAGATGGGCAACTAAATGTCCAAACCCCCACCCCTCTCGCTACCTTGCTCATATTTGTAATGTATGAGGTCCAACCCCCCAAAAACCCACACTCGCACTCACATGATGAGGCTACCTAATGCCCTTATCATTTTTACACTCATGTTCAATCAAGGATTCAAGATGTATTCAGGCACAAGTTCTAGTGCACCCCCACCCGTTGCCACTCTCACAAAGGAAGAATTTATTTATTTACATGTGTGGCTTCAACTCTCACCAAGAAAAAGAAACGGGTATAAAGGGTTGCCGGTGTGTCTAATGGGGTTAAATCAAGGTGTTCCAATTTTTACAACATTGCACTTGACCTCAAAAAAATTTTTTTTTTTTAAATCTCCAAAAATTTCCTCCCATCCCCACACTTGGGATGCATTGTCCCAATGCATGGCTTTGGAAAGAAACGCTCGTATACTCAAACCACAAATTTCTTTTTGTATTTTTTTCATTTTGTAATTTTTTTTTTTTTAGATTTTTCATTTTTTAAACAAAAACACACATCCAACTACCACAACCCAAACTCATCAACAATTCACATGATTCACTACACCACCCAACCACCCAAAACCCAAAGGTAAAAACACAAGCATAAACAAACAAAATATAAAACTATGTACAAGAAGCACGACCTGATTAATAGTAGCGCGGCTACGGCGGCCCGAACACCGAAGTGAACAAATCATTCCATTCGCCAAAGCCGAATGCTCCATCACTGCTTCCTCCTTGATCTGTGGGTTGCTGTTGCTGCTGAGGATTGACCCATTGGGAATGGTGGATTGGTGGAGTCGGATAGGAGATGCTTCCATCATACGGCGGTAGGGACCCATAATCCACCGGTGGTGGATTTGCGACTACGGGCCTCCCCGCGTGCCAATCATCATTCATTCTCCTGTTCTGATCATCAATGTATCTGTGATTAATCTCCACTTGCTGAGCGTAAGCGTGTCCACGGTTCCATAATTCTTGACGATCAAAACCTTGTTGCATTCTTCGCTCCATGCTAGCTCCCATCATCGTTTGATGATCAAATAATGTTCGCTCCGACCCCGACCAAGTATCAAACACCGAGGCTGGGGGGCGTTGACTTTCAATTACCTCATTCATCGATCCCCCAAAGGCCCAACCATCCACATATGCCCTCTCGGTAAAATCATAAAATCCTCCACCATGATATCCACTCGAACTCCCTTGGCCAATATCCAAATGTCCACCCGCCGGATTGTCTTCATATTCTTCATCATCACTTGGTGGCGCTTCAGCTCCACTTTCGGGTTCATCCTCCTCACCGGGCAAAAGTGCCCGGGCATCTTTCTTTAACATCCTCCACTTTTGACCTCCACTTTTCAATTTATGATACCTTTCAGATTCAGAATACACCCAACCAGAACCCATTATTGCCAGATCAATAGGTTTAAACTTTTTCCTCTTTCTTCCTTCATCTTCATCAGTGATTGCACCTTGTTGCTTCAACAACCCAGTAATTATTCGACAGTAAGGAATGATTGTCCTCTCCGGTGAATTTCTACATATCCACACATGATTCAAGACCAAGTACCGAAAAGAGAATTTTGGACCACCGTGTATCAACGCATATAAAATAGGAACCTCAGAAAAACGCACTTGTTCCTTATCAGCGCGTCTCGGTAATATGTTCAAGATGGTGAAATTCAGCAACAGTTTAGGCTCTATCTTCAAATTTCTTCGATATAAAGTACCATGATAAGTACCCGACAAAAATAAATCACTCAACATGTCCATCCAACGTGGATGCTTGTCCGGATTAATCAACAACTCGTCAATGCTCGGATTCTTATATTCCTTCGCCGGTAAACTGTCAAACTTTGCAAGCCTTCGTAATGTCTCGTAAGACATTTCCACCTCTATTCCATTTACCTCACCAATCAGCTTCATCTTTGAAGGTGAATCATATCTCGGACATCGTAGTGTCGCCATCCATTCCTCTACCTCGTCCAAAAATACCCTTCTCTCTTCTTGATCATAGCAATAAAGTGCAGCTTCCCATCCTAGCGCTTTAAACCTATCAAAAAACCCAAATGGCTCGAAATCTTTTCTGCTCACCTCCCTTTCATAGATGAAAGCCCCTGGCCTATCTGACAACTTTTTGAGTTGATCATGAAATAACGTAGCTTGCCAGATCCTTGGTTTTGCATTCAACGGCCCATCTTCCATTCCGGCTTCTCAGCCGGGTCTAACCTTGGTGGCTCTGGTGCTTGTTCCATTTCTACATCCGACTCAGTATTGTGAGAAACATACTTTCTTCTTTTGTACTGCTGAGCCGGTTGCTTTCCCTTAGCTTTTGCAGCAGACGAGCTTGACCCAGCGGCTTCTTCCGTGCGTGCCATTTCCTATACAAGTCACAAACAAACAAACCCAACCGAAACAAGCAAAACAACCCATTAGCCAACATGACAAAACATCCCCACACTTGCTTGTTACTATGGTAGTAGATGTTATTAACATACATGTCTTCTTTGATTTGACAAAATTTGGGCATGACGCCTCTATAATCATAACATTATCAAAAACTCATATTTTCCATCTCAACAACACATCTACTACCACAATATTATCAAACAACACTATTTACATACTATATTATTAACAAGCAAGTGGGTATAAACTAGGTAAGAACAAAAACCTAAATATCTTACAATGTAGCATAAAAATTAACAAATAAGATACATACCTTGGATTAGAAGATGCTAGAACACAAGAAAACAAGAAAACAAGAAAAAATCCCCAATTTGCGATTTCTAGGGTTTGAAATCCGACCCCAAAAACGTGTTTTTCTTGTACTATTCTCCCACAAATCGACTTCCTTGTAAGATTTTATGCAAAATAGGCTCAAGAACCAAATGATTTGGTTAAGAATTGAAGGTTTTATGGATGAATTAAGGTGAGAAAGTTATGGGTTCTTGTGGGTTTGTGAAGAAGAAGAAAAAAGAAGAAAAGAAGTTAGGTGGGAGAAGGAAAGGCGTGGGCCGGTTATATCACGTGAATAATAATTTTTTTTTTTTTTTTTATAAAACTTGCTGCTGCCCAGACCCCACCGTAGGGGTACGGTAATGGCGTAGGGTACGGTGGCCAAGATGGTCATTTTTTCCGCCGTAAGGCAGAAGCAAACTGCCGTTGGGATTTGAAGCTTACCGTAACCCTACGGCCAGGCCGTAAGGGTACGGTAGACCTGGGCAACAAATTTTTTTTTTTATTTTATAAATTAGTAATTTTTGCAAACATGAAAATTACCCTACCCCCTCGAAAACTCCGTGTTGTCCTCAACACAATGCGAGAACCGTTTCGTTACCGGAACGTCCCCACACTTGTTTCAAACACGGATTTCGAACACACACAAACGAAAAATAAAATACTAACTATTTACACTACCAAACCTGGCTTCTCATGGTTGCACCTCTTCCACCGGGCTTAAGAAATAGCCCGCTTTATCCATCTCCAAAGCATTTATGTCACTTCCATCCAAGTATGGCTTCAAGCGGTGTCCATTCACCGTTTGTTGCTTGTTGGTGCTTTCATCTAATATTTCAACTTCACCGAATTTACCAATCCTGCAAACAATGTATGGACCCATCCATTTACTTTTCAGCTTACCTGCAAACATCTTCAATCTCGAGTTATACAACCACACCTTTTGACCCACTTCAAAGGTCTTCCTTCTCAACTTTGCATCATGCACTTTCTTCAACTTATCTTTATACGCCGATGCACTTTCATAAGCCTCATCTCTTATTTCCTCCAATTCACTTAATTGCAATTTTCTCGTTCGACCCGCTTCATCATAATCTGCATTTACCGTGGTGATTGCCCAATGTGCTCGGTGTGCCAACTCCATTGGCAAGTGACAACCTTTCCCATACACCATTCGATACGGTGTCGTGCCAATCGGAGTTTTATAAGCCGTACGATATGCCCACAAAGCATCATCCAACTTTCCCGACCAATCTTTCCTATCAACTCGAACCGTCTTCATGAGAATTTCTTTAATTTGACGGTTAGAAACTTCCACTTGTCCACTTGTTTGTGGATGGTACGGGGTGGCAATCCGGTGATTTACTCCATATCTCTTCAACAATTTGCCAAAATTGAAATTCTTAAAATGGGATCCACCATCACTAATGATCACTCTAGGAATACCAAAACGAGAGAAAATGTTGGATTGCACAAACTTGCAAACCACTGAATGATCATTAGTCCTTGTAGCAATTGCTTCGATCCACTTCGAAACATAATCAACCGCTACCAAGATATACAAAAACCCATTAGAATTTGGAAAGGGACCCATGAAGTCAATGCCCCAAACATCAAATATTTCTACAATCAAGATTGGTTGTAGAGGCATTTCATCCCTCTTGGAGATACTTCCCATCTTTTGACAATTAATACAATTTCGGGCAAATTCACAAGCATCTTTAAATATGGTGGGCCAATAAAACCCACATGATAGGACCCGGTAGCCAGTCTTGTGCCCACTAAAATGCCCCCCACAAGCGGATGAATGAGCATGTGTAAGAATATCTTTCACTTCCGATTCAGGCACACATCTTCTAATCACTTGATCGGGTCCAACTTTGAAGAGATCCGGTTCATCCCAAATGTATTGCTTCACTTGGACCATAAATTGTTGTCTTCGCTTCTTGGTCCAATGATCCGGAATGACCCCCGTGGCTAAATAGTTAACATAATGAGCAAACCACGGTGCATGACTAGTAGATGTCGCCATCAATTGCTCATCGGGAAATCTCTCATTTATTTCTCCAAAGTCATCATTCTTATCCACCGGAATCCGAGACAAATGATCCGCCACTACGTTTTCGCTTCCTTTCTTGTCCCGAATTTCCACATCAAACTCTTGCAACAATAGAACCCACCGAATCAAGCGTGGCTTGGCATCTTTCTTTTCCATCAAGTAACGAACCGCACTATGATCCGAGTATACCACCACTTTGCTTCCCCAAATATACGAACGAAACTTATCCAAAGCATACACCACCGCTAATAATTCTTTTTCGGTTGTGGTGTAATTCAGTTGCGCTTCGGATAAAGTTTTGCTCGCATAGTAAATCACCACCGGCTTTTTATCAACTCTTTGGCCCAAAACCGCTCCAATTGTAGTTTCACTAGCATCACACATAATCTCAAATGGCTTCGACCAATCCGGCGGTTGCAAAATAGGAGTCTTGACCAAGTGTTCCTTCAAAACAGTGAAAGCTTGCAAACATTCATTAGTAAAATCAAATGGAACATCTTTCAAAAGCAAATTACATAAAGGTTTGGTAATGACACTAAAACCTTTAATAAACCGTCTATAAAAGCCCGCATGTCCCAAAAATGACCTTACCCCTTTCACATTCTTTGGTGGTGGCAATGATGAAATAACCCGGATTTTTGCCTTATCCACCTCCATACCTCTCTCCGAAATCACGTGACCTAACACAATTCCCTCTTACACCATGAAATGGCTTTTCTCCCAACTAAGCACTAGATTTTTCTCAACACATCTTTTTAAAACTTTTTGTAACTCGTTGAGACAAGATTCAAAGCTAGTGCCAAATATTGAGAAATCATCCATAAACACTTCAAGCGACTCTCCAACCATGTCCGAGAAAATACTCATCATACATCGTTGAAAAGTAGCCGGTGCATTACACAAGCCAAATGGCATCCGCCTAAAGGCAAAAGTACCATAAGGACAAGTGAAGGTGGTCTTGTGTTGGTCATCCGGGTGAATTGCAATTTGGTTGTACCCCGAATACCCATCTAAAAAGCAATAGTATTTTTGACCCGATAATTTTTCAATAATTTGGTCAATAAAAGGAAGTGGGAAATGATCCTTAGAAGTGGCGGCATTTAATTTGCGGTAGTCAATACACACTCGCCACCCGGTTACGGGTCGAGTGGCTATTTGTTCACCACTTTCATCTTTGACTACTTGAATGCCGGACTTCTTAGGTACCACTTGAGTAGGACTTACCCAAGAGCTATCCGAAATTGGATAAATAATTCCCGCATCTAACCACTTAATTACCTCCTTTTTAACTACCTCCCTTAAGTTAGGATTCAACCGTCTTTGCGCTTCTCTTGTGGGCTTTGCATCTTCATTGGTGATAATCTTGTGCATCACAATGGATGGACTAATTCCTTTGAGATCGGCAATCGTCCACCCAATAGCCCCTTTGTTCTCTTTCAACACTTCCAACAAAGCTTGCTCTTGAGCCATATCCAAATTAGAGGCAATAATGACCGGTAATGTGTCATTATCCCCTAGAAAAGCATACTTCAAATGGCTTGGAAAGTTTTTCAGCTCCAATTTTGGTGGCACTTCTAATGAGGGTTTGGTGCCCGAATCAATCTCCACTGGCAAACTATCAAACTGGTGGGACCATGGTGGTCGACCCTCCTTCAAGGCTAGCACATCTTGCTTTTCTTCTTCACTCTCCAAATCAAAAGCATGTACCTGTTCAGAAAAATTACAAGCACACAGTTCCATTCCATCTTTCTCATACTCACATGGATTGCATCCCTCAATGACATCTGCCATAAAACATTCTTCAACACCGGAATCATTAGTATTGTTAGTAAAAACATTTAAACGCATTTTCCGGTTTCCAAATGTCATGTCGACCGTGCCAAATCTACAATCAATTACCGCATGTGCGGTGTTCAAAAATGGTCGACCCAATATGACATTTTGTTGTTGTTTTGAATCGGCGGATGAGTAATCCAATACCAAAAAGTCAACCGGGTAATAAAATCCATCAATTTTTACAATGACATTTTGAACCATCCCCCGGGGTAACTTATGGGACAAATCGGCTAAAACAACCGTTGTCTCCACCCTAGCTAATGGACCAAAGTCATATTGATCATACAACCCACCCGGTAAAATACTCACCCCGGCTCCAAGATCTAGCAACGCCTTTGCCATTTGAAAATTTCCAACTTGAATGTTTATTAATGGCGTGCCCGGATCTTGAAGCTTAGGAGGAAGCTCCCCGTTTAAAACTGCACTCACTTGACCCGTAACATTTACCCGCTTAGGCATTTTTTTCTTTTGTTGCCTCTTTTGCGTACACAATTCTTTCAAAAATTTAGCGTATGCGGGTACTTGTTTTATTGCATCAAGTAAAGGAAGATTTATTTTTACTTGTTTAAACATGTCCCACATTTCTTCTTTTTGGGGACCTCTTGATGCAATAAAATTTTTCTTACCCGGGTCAAGTAGAGCCGATGGAAATGGAACTTGATTCGGCTCATTTTCAGTTTTTTTACTCTCACTCGCTTCCGGTTTTTTAACATTTATTTCTTTTTGTAAAACCGGTGAAACTTCATCATTGTCACTTTCCTCACCTGTGACATCTTCAACCACCCCCTCGACAAAACTTGGTGACAAGTCCGCTTTAAATTCTTTCCCACTTCTTAAAACACTTACATGATTAACATTAACATTGTTACCTCGTGACGAGCCATGTGACGGATTTACCTGCGTATCGCTAGGAAGTTTGCCTTTACCTTTCTTCAACTCCGCCACATCGGTTGCCAATTGACCCATTTGATTTGTTAATGCTTGAATGCTTTTATCACGAACTTCATCCTTTTGTATTCGTGCTTCATCAAGTTGGTTTCGCCTTTGCATATCTTGTTGCATAGCTTTAAGCATCTCCATGACCTCATTTCCGCTTGACGAATCATGACCCGAATTTCGTTGTCCAGTTTGAGCTTGCCCTTGGTAGCCACTATTGTATCCGCCTCTATAATTCCCTTGGTTGTATTGTTGACGAGGCACATAATTACCTTGAGCAGCTTGAAAATTCGGGTTGGCTTGATTAGAAGCATTCCCATATCTAAAGTTGGGATGATTTCGTAACCCGGGGTGGTAAGTATTGGAGTTCATGTCATAATTTCTCCCACCCCCTTGAATAGCATTCACTTCTTCACTTGGTGTTTCTTGCACACCCACTCCACAAACCTCCGTCGTGTGGCCTATCTCTTGACAAGTGCTGCAAACATTGTACAATTGATTAGTATTTTGCACATTACCACCTTCAACCGCATGTACCTGTGGTCTTTGAATCACATGTCTTGCCCTTCTTGAAGATTGGGCCTTCCTTTTTGAAGTCACCGCCATTTGCTCTAAATATGCCCAATCATCTTGTTCAAAATTTGTACCAAAAGTACCATTTGTGATGGACATAAGATCCCGTGCATCCTCCGATGTCAAACCTTCATGAAAAGCATTTAGCAATTCCCATAGTTGGATACCATGGTGAGGGCAATTTCGTAGCATCATGTTAAACCTCTCAAATGCTTCATGGAACATCTCTCCCGACTGTTGTTGAAAGCTTCTCAACCCCCTCCTTGCATTATTGGTCTTTTGCGAACTATAGAATTCATCCAAAAAGATTTGTTGCATATCGGCCCATGTGAAAATTGATGCGGATGGTAGAGTGTGAAACCATCTTTTTGCTTTATCTTCCAATGAAAATTGGAAAAGTACCAACTTGACATCATCCGGAGTAAATCCTTGGCCCCCAATAGTGTTGCAAATTGAATCATAAGTTTCCAAATGAAAGTAAGGCTCTTCCGTTGCTAGCCCCTTGAATTTTGGTAGACTTTGAAGTGCGGTTGTTCTAACTTCAAAAGTTCTTCCATTTGCATTTTGCGGAATCACTATGGGTGATGGATTATTAGTGATGATAGGCCGAAAATGTGCTTCAATTCCCCGTACAACATCACGGTGGAGTCTTCTAGGTGCTCCCAATGGCGCTCTTGGTTGACCCATTTGCCCTTGCATTGCACCTTGTGGTGCAAATTGTTGTTGATGTTGATTCGGATGCATAGGTTGTTTTTGGTGATTTGGCCTTTGATGTTGAGCTTGCATATTTGGAGGCCGCATTTGATTGAGTGGCGTGGGACGCTGAAACTGCAATCCTTGTGGTCTAACATGTTGCACACCAACCGGTAGTCTTGACGGGTCTTGAAATTGTAAAAGTGGTTGACTTACTTGACCCGTTTGAGCTTGAGAACCCACATATGCACCTTCTCCTCCATAGTAATAACCCTCTTCATTGTACCCACAAACTCCTCATCATACACATCTCTTTGAAATCTTGAATTTGGACCACCTTGGAAAGATGAATGGTAAAAACCCGATTGATTAGGTGGTTGATAAGAAGATGTGGTGTGGACAATTGTTGAACCTTGTCCTTGTGGGTGTGGAATGGTAGAAGATGATTGACCCGTAGTTGGAAAAAAATGGGAAAATGGTGGTATGGTACATGATGGATTAAAGTTAAGGTTTGGATCAAATTGGGTGGAACTCGGTTGGGTGGTATGGCTTGGTGTTTCAGGACTAGTGGAGAAGTTAGGTAATGTGATGTTGGGTGAGATGTGTGAAGAAGTAGGCATGAATGGTGAGGTCGTTTGACCCGTTGTTGGTATGTGAGGGTCTTGCATTATGTTTCTTGGGGTGAACGGTGAAGTAGGTGAATCAATGACTTTGTTTCTTCGAATCAAAACTCGGTTCTTTCTCAGTGTTCTTTCAATCTCCGGATCAAACAAAAGTGGTGATGACTCGTGAGAGCCCCTAGTATGCATACACGTGAAGTACCTGCACACTAAACACAACCCGTGTAAACCCGAAAATAACAAATAAAACTAAAAACTTAACACACGTTGCGCACTACTCCCCGGCAACGGCGCCAAAATTTGACGTGCTTGTCGTGGTACACGTAAAATTTCCCAATTACAACTAATGTATAGTGGTAAAAAGGTATCGAACACAGGGAGTTTATGGAATATGTGTAAGCTAATAACTTGTGAATTAACTAATAATTAACGACTACAAGATTAAAGATCAAAGATTTGTTGATTGCTTTGAGTTTAGACTTTAATAAAAAGAAAACTAAATTAATGATTTGAAATGAGTTTTGTTCTTCCAATTAACAAACAATGACCATCCTTGGATCCATTTTCCTTGAACCTTTATGCAAAAGTTCCACTAGAAAGAGTTACATAGACATAACTCGTGTTTAAATAATGATTGTGATAAAAGGGAACAAAGTACTCGGATTATAGCAATGCGAGGTTGTTTCCCGATGACCGATTAATCAATTATCCAACCCAAATCCTTCCCGCAATATCCCGGTTGTTAACAACACCAAGAACGTACGATTAAGACTAGAAATGGAGAAATTAATTAACTACTACAAGCAATTGTTCAAACACCATAATAATCAAGCAACATGTACTAAATTATCGTTCTAGAAATGCAAGGAACAAACATAAAAGAGTTCAAGAAAAACTTCACCAAAGATGATCATCTAAAGTTCTAGCCAAGCATGACTTGATTGATCATCATAACAACCATAGAAATGTTCATATGAATCAAAAGCTAAAACCAATGTTTGTGATAGGTTCCCAATGCTTCTTCCTAGCCAAAAATCGCCCAAGAGTGTGTTAGAAACGTTTCAAGTGGAAGTGGTAATGATAAGTCTCCAATAATTGCCCTTTTAAAGAAGGAGTTACACAATTTCTGCAGGTCCACCGTACCCCTACGGTCCCACCGTAAGGGTACGGTGGTCTTCAAATCCTTACGGTGGTTTAGGACTGCCCTACGGTGAAGAATTCATGTCTGATGCCACCGTAACCCTACGGTCAGGCCGTAAGGGTACGGTGGCCCTGTTAAAATCTTCATTTTTTACTTCTTCTTTTCCACCTCGTTCCGTTGCATTCCGGTCCATTCCCAAAGCCCGTATTTTGTCGTTTTTAGCTCCTTATTATACCTACAACCAAAGCAACCGTAGTCACCCAATTCCAAGCAATATCACAAATAAATGTGGATAATATAATCCTTTTAACACTATTAAAGGGTGTTCGTTGAACCACCCGTCATCAGGTACGTTACAGGCGAGTACGTAGCAGCATCAGGCGAATAGGGCTCCTAATCGCCTATAGTATAGGCGATTAGGGCCTACTCGCCCAATGGAGAGCCCTACTCGCCCTCCCTATTGGCGATTACAGCTGCTAATCGCCTATAGGGTCTGGTCCAGCGTATTTGGCGCGTTAAACTCCGTTTTAACATATGTTAACATGTTTTCACATACCGACAAGTCACATAATGATTGTAAACACATAATACTTGCAAACAAACACATTCACACTCGTTCACCAATTCTCGGGACTCGAGACTTGTATGTTCCCTATGCTCTGACGATTCTACGAATCGTCACCCTTTGTACACTTGGTTAAGGACTGACATCTAATGAGCCTCTAGACTAACATCCAATGATCCTCTATACTAAACTAATAGTTCCCGAACCGTAACATGACTCAACTAACCCAGTTAAGTATAATATACGCGTGACTCGCTAAGGTAGACTTTAATCTAGACAGCGTTGTTAACCGGAATTTGCCGGGTGTCACATCATCCCCACGTTAAAAGAATTTTCGTCCCAAAAATTGCATAAGTACCAAAAGGAATAACAAAAGAAACAGACAAAAGATAGAAACCAAGAATGAGATTTACCCGAGTTATCACATCATCCCCACGTTAAAAAGGAATCTCGCCCCGAGATTCATTCAGCTGCAGTGGTAACATATCTCGTTTCGAACGCTTCCTTAGGAAAGAGATGAGGATACTTAGACTTCATCTGATCCTCCCGTTCCCAAGTGTACTCTGGTCCCCGGTTCGAGTTCCAGCGAACCTTAACAATGCGAATCTTGCTATGACGTAGGCTACGAATCTTGTAGTCAAGGATCTCAACAGGTTCCTCCACAATCCGAAGACGATCATCCACCTTGATCTCTTCCAGTGGAACAATAAGAGACTCGTCCGCCAGACACTTCTTTAAGTTGGACACATGGAAGACGTTATGTACGTTGCCGAGCTCCGTCGGTAAATCAAGACGATATGCCACCGGTCCAATCCGTTCCAGAATTGTAAATGGGCCGACATACCGAGGGTTGAGTTTGCCACGCTTCCCAAAGCGTATGACGCCCTTCCACGGTGAAACTTTCAGAAGTACCTTGTCATCAACTTGGAATTCCAATGGCTTGCGACGCTGATCAGCATAACTCTTTTGCCGATCCCGTGCCGCTGCCAACCGGTTACGAATATGTACGATCTTTTCCGAAGTTTCGTACACTAGCTCAGGCCCAGTGAGTTGACTCTCACCCACCTCAGCCCAACAAAGAGGAGACCGGCATTTCCGCCCGTACAGTGCCTCGAACGGAGCTGCCTTGATGCTCGTGTGGTAACTGTTGTTGTAAGAGAATTCTACTAACGGTAGGTGAGCTTCCCAACCTTTGCCAAAATCGATCACACATGCTCGCAGCATGTCTTCTAAGGTTTGAATCGTGCGTTCACTCTGACCGTCAGTCTGTGGGTGATAAGCTGTACTCATGTCCAGCTGAGTACCCAAAGCCTTGTGCAAAGACTTCCAGAAGTGAGAAGTAAAGTGGGAGTCACGATCCGAAATAATAGAAACCGGTACCCCGTGCTTAGAAACAACTTCCTTCAGATAAAGACGAGCCAGACGAGCCAAACGATCCATGGTGTCGGTCTCCTTAATAGCGAGAAAATGGGCTGATTTCGTCAACCGATCAACAATTACCCATATCTTATCATTCCCGCTCGGTGACTTAGGTAGTTGCGTGACAAAATCCATTGTAATCCGTTCCCATTTCCACTCCGGAATTTCAGGTTGTTGCAAGAGACCCGACGGTTTCTGGTATTCTACCTTGACTTTAGCACAGGTCAAGCATTTGCTCACGTATGAGGCTATATCCGACCTCATGTTTGGCCACCAGTAAAGCACCTTCAGATCTTGGTACATCTTATCCGAACCAGGATGAATAGAATACCGGGACTTGTGAGCCTCATCTAAAACAAGCTCCCGAAGTCCCCCAAATAAAGGAACCCATATGCGTTCTGCGAAGTAGTGCAGGCCATCAAGCCTTCGCTCGAGGTGCTTGTCGGCACCGTGCATAGTCTCAGCTTTAAGGTTTTCCTCCTTCAAAGCTTCTAACTGAGCAGAACGGAGTTGGTCAGGTAGAGAGGAATGAATGGTGAGCTGCAACGCCCGAACGCGACGAGGATTAATTGATTCCTTCCTGCTCAAGGCGTCTGCTACTACATTCGCCTTGCCAGGATGGTACTTAATGGCGCAATCATAGTCGTTCAGTAGTTCAATCCAACGACGCTGGCGTATGTTCAAATGTTGTTGGTCGAAAATATGTTGAAGACTCTTGTGATCGGTGTAGATGGTGCATTTGGTACCGTACAAGTAATGTCTCCAAATTTTCAACGCGAAAACCACTGCACCCAATTCCAAGTCATGGGTGGTGTAGTTCCTCTCGTGCACCTTGAGTTGCCGAGAAGCATACGCAATCACTTTCTCGCGTTGCATCAACACGCAACCGAGACCATGAATAGAAGCATCACAGTAAACAACTAAATCATCAGGGCCTTCAGGCAAGGACAAAATAGGAGCAGAACAAAGTTTAGACTTCAGTTCTTGAAATGCCGACTCTTGTGGTTCACCCCAGGCGAATTTTCTATCCTTCTGAGTAAGAGTGGTGAGGGGTTGAGCGATCTTCAAGAACCCCTTAATGAAACGACGATAATAGCCCGCAAGGCCTAGAAATTGCCGCACCTCAGTTGGCGTCTTTGGTGCTCCCCAGTCCTTGATCGCTTCGATCTTAGCTGGATCGACATGAATTCCTAGTTCATTAACCACATGTCCTAGGAACTGAACTTCGCGTAACCAAAAGTCACACTTTGAGAACTTAGCGTAAAGTTGTTCCCGTCGCAAAAGTTCCAAAACCAAACGCAGGTGTTCCTCGTGTTCGGTCTTGTTCTTAGAGTAAATCAGGATGTCATCAATAAACACGATGACGAACTTGTCAAGATATGGTTTGAAAACGCGGTTCATCAAATCCATGAAAACCGCCGGTGCGTTTGTGAGACTGAAAGGCATGACCAAGAATTCGAAATGGCCATAACGTGTACGAAAGGCAGTCTTTGCAACGTCAGCTTCCCTTACGCGCAACTGGTGATAACCGGACCTCAAATCAATCTTAGAGTAGTAGCTAGAACCCTGGAGTTGGTCGAATAGATCATCAATACGTGGAAGAGGATAACGGTTCTTGATGGTCACTTTGTTCAATTCTCTGTAATCCACACACAATCGAAAACTTCCATCCTTCTTCTTAACGAACAGAATCGTGGCTCCCCAAGGGGAAGAACTTGGTCTGATGAAACCCTTGTCCAAGAGTTCCTGTAACTGACTGGACAATTCCTGCATCTCAGGAGGTGCAAGACGGTAGGGGGCCCGAGCAATAGGAGCAGCCCCCGGTACAAGATCAATACTGAACTCAACCTGACGATGTGGAGGAAGACCAGATAAGTCATCGGGAAATACATCAGGAAACTCGCGTACAACAGGAATATCCCTTTCGAAGATACTTAAGGGCTTTCATGCTGGAGATGAGATTTAGCGGAGCACCGCCCTTGATACCGTACACAGAAAGGAATTCTCCATCAGGGAGGGGAATCCGAATAATCTTGTCGTAACAAACGATCTCAGCGCGATACAAAGACAACCAATCCATGCCTACAACAACGTCAAAACTACCCAAAGGTACCGGCATAAGGTCGATGGGGAACGACAAACCCGACAACTCTAGTTGACACTCCCGAAGGATACAAGTAGCTTCAATCTTTTTTACCGTCGGCCAATTCAATTATATACTTAGCCTCTAATGGTACGGGTACTACATCTAGCAGTCGACTAACTTCCATAGATATAAAACTTTTATCGGCACCGGAATCAAATAAAACACTAACAGAGCGATTATTGAGAAGGAACGTACCGGTAACTGTGTCAGGATCCTGCCTAGCCTCTGCGGCTCCAATGAAGAAGTCACGTGCATTCCTGCCACCGCCCCCGTTGTTCCCGTTACCGTTTCTATCCCTCACATCCCGCCCTGCTTCAGCTTCGGGCACTCCTTCTTGTAATGCCCAGTCTCCCCACAGTTGTAACAACCCTGTCTTCCCGTAGTTCCTTGAGCAGTAGGAGCCGAGTTAGTAATTGGGGCCTGGGTCGATGGAAGTGTCGCCCGACAGTCTTTAGCAAAATGCCCAAGTCGCTGACAGCGATGGCAACGATTACGGTCGCAGTCCCCCTGATGATGACGCCCACATTTGTTGCATTTAGGTAATTTCCCCGCATAACCACCCTGTTTGGTACCAGAAGAAGAAGAACCCCCGCTATCGAACCTCTTACCCTGTTGTGCTGATGCTGGCACAGATCCTTTCCCCTCATTATCCCACTTACGCTTGTTATTCTCCGGGGCCTTGACAGTCGAACCCTTAGCAGGCAAAATACCCTCATTCACTTTCAAGTTTGTCATCCTGTGAGCCGATCGAACCACCTCTGAGTATGTAGGAAGATTCCCCGCAGCCACCAACCCTGCGATCTCTGGTACTAGCCCCGAGATATAGTGTTCAATCCTCCTGTATTCTGGCACATGCAGATCAGGACACAGCACCGCCAACTCATTACGCCTTACCGTATACTTTTCAATCTCTGACCCGATCATCTTGAGGTTCCACACCTCATGCTCTAGCTTCTGAACTTCTTCCCTTGGACAGTACTCTCGCTTCAGTAGTTGAACAAAATTTTCCCAAGGCATAGCATAAGCCTCCCCTATACCCATATTCTGGGTGATATTGTTCCACCAGGTCAAAGCAACATCCTGGAATAACGCAGCAGCATACTTGACTCGATCCTCTGGGAGACAGTTGCACATCAGAAACACTGACTCCACCTTTTCCAGCCACCTGAGCAAGCTCACCGCACCCTCAGTGCCAGAGAATTCCTGGGGCTTACAGTCCCGAAACATCTTGTAGGTACACATAGGTGGGGGTGGATTAACAGGACCACCTGAAATGAAACGCATGAGAAACCACGAAGGATGTAAACAAGGTTCACCAATGAGGCAAAAGTGAATAAGTCAACTTACCACCACCATTGTGCCCTAACTGAAAGGCAGCTTGCAGTAAGTTGTTCAGATCTTCCTGTGTTAGGTTCACACCTCCACGACCACCACCACCACGACCACCACCACGCCCACCAGCGCGGCCACCTCCACGTCCTCCTCGTACTCCAGACATGATTCTGACAGAAAGAACGAGAAAATTTTAGTTTCGCAGCTAATGGTAACCACTAGCGTTCACAAGATCAAAGCTAGATCCAACCCAGGACTATCCATTCAAACCCAGAGCTCACTAGGGCTTTCATGCATTTCGGTTTATGATTTTGTGTGCACCCAAAATGATAAACCGCTTTACATGGTCCTCCAATTGTTCTCCTAGTTCAAAGTTCAAATCACCGAACATAGACTCTTAGCTATACGCCGTAATGCTACGGTAGTTTATGGCAAGTGTTTCTATTGGAGTATGAAAGGGAGATGTCCGAGCCTTGGACAAATCTCAAGAGTACACGATTTACCCCAATATACCACACTGCCTAGAAAGCAAGTAACCCGACTTAAGATGGAACGGATGATGTAACATAGGAAGGTCAGATGATTTAGAGACACCCCGACCAGGCCATACGTAATCCACCATAATGTTTAGTACTATGTGATCGTCTAGTGTGTGCGACTCGGCTATAGACTAGACTCTACATGCAGTCCTAGTTCACTATAACCATTGGCTCTGATACCAATCTGTCACGCCCTCAAAATCCACTTGCGGAGTTTTACCGCGAGGCGCATGACAAACCAGGATCCAAGTCAACGATCACAATAAACAAATCTAAATGAACATATGCAATTTCAAAAACATAGTTTAAATCCACAAATACAGCGGAAGCTTATTCTCAAAACATAATCCAAAAGTAAACCAAATTATTCAATGTTTGAAAACCATGCAATCCTAACTAGACGCCGTGCAGACACGTGCGCCCTAGTTCCGTAGTGCTACCTTAGCGACCTGAGAAAACATGTAAGAGTTACGTCAGCACAAAAATGCTGGTGAGTTTACAGGTTTGTAATTAAAGTACCAAGTTCAACCTGTCCATACTATATCAATTTGCAAACCAAAGTACGCTAGCTAGGCGTATGTTTTATTACTACAACGATTGGAAAACCATTACTAACTCGCAAACCAGATGTTGTGCCCGAATAGTAAACCTGTTCCTGTTTGAGACAATATGCACTCGCCCGGCCCTCCAAGCCGACGAGCGGGGTTGGTCACTCCCAATAGATCTATTCACATTTCCCCGTTGTGCTAACCCGCACATTCATGGTTTCCCCCAGGACTTCCAAAGATCGTATAGTAAACCACAGAAACCCATAGTATGACAGTTGTTACCAAAACATAAGTTTAACACATGTTTTCTCCCCCAAAAAGTGAAACCAGTTAAAAGAGGGGCCATAAACTCACCTTAGGTTGCGTTACTTCGAAAATGCGAATAAGATCAGCAAGCTATGCTAGCCCCGTAAAGCGGCGACCTAACATATGACAGTTACAAGTACTTAGACTAATAACCCGTAGGTTAGTTAGTCCCTAGATGTCAAGACCATAACCAAGTTCGTTTGAAAACACTGTGACTGTTAAATTAACCCAATGTACAGGACTCGACATCCCATTGGTGACCCGAGACTCCCCGTGTTATACTTGCACTCACAAACATACAATCATGCAATCACACTTAACATACGTTAAAGTCCAACAAGTTGTAGCACGTAGTTCAAGTATCACATAAACAAGTCCGAGCACATATTACCAAGTTACTAGGTATGTTACGGGGTTCCTAGCATGTTCCTAGGTGTCCAATCGGGTCCCAAAATGCTAAATTACACTTACAGCAGCAGTACAGGCGATTAGGAAAAGTCAACTAGTGATTACGTGGGTCAACAGGCATTTAGGAAGGCTAATCGCCTATACTATAGGCGATTAGGGTCATGCGGTATGCAAATCATGAGTTTATAGGCGATTACGTCGTAAGGCATGCAATTCAGGGCTTAACTAGCAATTAGGATCGTAAATGCATGAAGTAAAGGCAATTAGGCCCCTATTCTCCTATACTATAGGCGAATAGGATCCCATCTCAGGCGATTAGCCTCCTATTCGCCTATAGCATAGGCGAATAGGATCCCTACTCGCCTTTAGCCCAGTTGTTCCAGTTTTTCGCGCGTTTAACACTCCAAATCAGATCCAGAACGTGTGTAAACATCAAATATCAATCAAACAACCATATCAAACATATTTCAATCAAAATCCTTCGTTTAACCTCGTTCTATCAGCCCTGCATGCAACCATGTATCCCAAAAACAATACACATAGCATGAAACATCACATTAACATGCATAACCGTAACCCTAATGAACAATTACTCAGATTTCATCAACATGTTATCATCATCAATCTGTAACTACCTTAATATTATGTTATCAATCCTTCTTGAATCACAAAAACCCTAGCTTTTAATTATAAACCCACATACAACATGCATAATAGCTATAATCCAATTAACAATGATTATTAACGAATATCAGAAGACACATACGTTTATAAACAGGTCTGGACCATTAGGGATTCAATAAAAACATTATTAAAGGTTGCATGAATGAAAACCACACCTTAGGTTTATGATAGATTGATGTATTAGGCTTGAAATCTTGTGTTTTGATCCAAAATCGTGTTCCAGAGGTTGTGTGTGTGTTGGGGCGAGTTGTGGGACGACTAGGGTTGTTATAATGAAGTTTAGGAGGTCAAGTATTGTATTTATAGGCGTTTTTAGTCGTCAGGTACGTTACAGGCGAGTACGCAGCAGCATCAGGCGAATAGGGCTCCTAATCGCCTATAGTATAGGCGATTAGGGCCTACTCGCCCAATGGAGAGCCCTACTCGCCCTCCCTATTGGCGATTACAGCTGCTAATCGCCTATAGGGTCTGGTCCAGCGTATTTGGCGCGTTAAACTCCGTTTTAACATATGTTAACATGTTTTCACATACCGACAAGTCACATAATGATTGTAAACACATAATACTTGCAAACAAACACATTCACACTCGTTCACCAATTCCCGGGACTCGAGACTTGTATGTTCCCTATGCTCTGACGATTCTACGAATCGTCACCCTTTGTACACTTGGTTAAGGACTGACATCTAATGAGCCTCTAGACTAACATCCAATGATCCTCTATACTAAACTAATAGTTCCCGAACCGTAACACGACTCAACTAACCCAGTTAAGTATAATATACGCGTGACTCGCTAAGGTAGACTTTAATCTAGACAGCGTTGTTAACCGGAATTTACCGGGTGTCACACCACGTTCCCACCCGTGCGTCTTCCTTGGCTACCCTTCTCAACACCGGGGGTACAAATGTTTTGACCTTCAAACCAATCAAAGAACCATCTCTCGACACGTCATCTTTGACGAAAACTATCTTCCCGTTTCACCACATAAACTCCTCCCCGCCCTCCTATGATTTTCTTTCTGCCCCACTACATCCGACACTTTGGCAGAATGTTCAAACCAATCCCAACCCACCTGATAATTCCAACTCGGCCCACAACACAACACCCAACAACCCTAACCAGGCCCAAACCGTCCCACCCCAGCCCACTCACACCTCACCGCCCTCACCTCACCCCACAAACAGCCCATCCAACATCTCTAGCCCATCCCCACCAAATAGCCCACCTAATATTCCACCCTCTCACCAACCGGCCCAACACACCACATCCACTACCCAACACCAACCCACTAGCCGTACCATGCGCACTCGCGGAATGGACGGCATCCATAAGCCAAAACAACGTCTCAACCTCCACACCTCAACTATCACTCCCATACCCAAAAATCCCACACTCGCCTTGTCCTCCCCAGTTTGGCATAAAGCCATGACCGACGAATATAATGCCCTTATTAAAAATGAGACTTGGGAGCTCGTACCTAGACACCCCCAAATGAATGTCATTAGAAGCATGTGGTTGTTTAAACACAAATTTAACTCTGACGGTTCTTTAGAGCGCTATAAGGCGCGTCTTGTTTGTGATGGCACGTTACAACAGGTTGGCATTGATTGTGGCGAGACTTTTAGCCCCGTGGTTAAACCTGCAACAATACGCATAGTGTTATCCATTGCCCTCACCAAGTCATGGCCCGTTCATCAATTGGATGTCACAAATGCCTTTCTCCACGGGACTTTAAATGAAACCGTCTACATGTACCAACCTATGGGGTTTCGAGACCAACAATTCCCAAATCACGTGTGTCGATTAAAGAAGTCTCTATATGGGCTCAAACAAGCACCACGGGCATGGTATCAACGATTTACCGACTATGTCCTTCGCATGGGGTTCACACAAAGCAAATGCGACAATTCTCTTTTCATTTTCCAACAAAAGGAGCAAACAACTTACCTTCTCTTATATGTCGATGACATCCTCCTGGTCACATCCTCTGACCGCCTTCGTCAACTTCTTATGACAGGTCTTGCCAGTTAATTTGCAATGAAAGATCTCAGTCCACTCAGCTACTTCTTGGGAATTGCGGTCACTCATCACAAAAACACAATGTTCCTCTCACAACAGTCATACGCCCATGACGTCATACATCGGGCAGGAATGGATTCTTGCAAGCCCGTCGACACACCGGTTGACACACACCCAAAGCTCTCATCCACAGACGGTACCCCCTTTGAAGACTCGTCTCTCTATCGCAGTCTCGCGGGTGCCTTACAGTATCTCACCTTCACTAGACCTGATATCAGCTATGCAGTACAACAAATCTGCATGCACATGCATGCGCCCATGACCTCACACTGGCAGGCTCTAAAACGCATCATTCGGTATCTAAAGGGCACCTCATCTCATGGGCTCACATTGGAACCTTCTTCGGCTTCCCATTTGACTGCATACACAGATGCTGATTGGGCAGGATGCCTGACACCGCAGATCCACCTCCGGCTACTGTGTTTATTACGGCTCGGCTTTGTTGGCATGGTCCTCTAAACGTCAACACATTGTCTCTCGTTCTAGTGCCGAGGCTGAGTATCGAGGCGTGGCTAATGTTGTTGCCGAAATCTGTTGGTTATGTAACCTGTTACTCGAATTACATCACCCACCGTCCAAGGCTACTATTGTATTTTGTGATAATGTGAGTGCAGTTTATCTCTCAGGCAACCCGGTTCAACATCAAAGAACTAAGCACATCGAACTGGATATTCATTTTGTCCGTGAACAAGTACAAAAAGGTTTAATACGAGTTCACCACGTCTCATCTCGATACCAAATTGCCGATATATTCACCAAAGGTCTCCCGCGACAGCTCTTTGAAGATTTCAGGACCAGTCTCAGCATCCGGCCTCCTCCAGCTTCGACTACGGGGGTATAATAGCCCTATAATTCAGCATCCACATTAACTGTGATATTGACTAGGTTGACTATGTATTCATTGTATTTACTAACCTCCTAGATTACATGATTGTATTTTCTATATATTGTGGAATGTAAATGCAAAGAGCAAGCATGGAGATTATACCTCTAATAATATACAAAACTAAAATAATAGAGTACAGACATAAAACTAATAAAAATACTATCTAATCGACTCAAAAATATACAAAACTGACAAATAAACATGATGCGTGCAACCGCGCATCAGGCATCAACGTCTAGGCCACCCTGGACGCGCACCTTTGCAATCTTTAAAGTCAAATAATTTTGTTAATTTTTCGAATTATCATAATAATGTTTGTCAGTCTTGTGTACTTGGCAAAAGTATTAGACTACCGTTTGCTAGATCTAATACTCGTGTTTTTAATATGTTTGACTTGATTCATAGTGATTTATGGACATCTCCAACTTTGAGCACTAATGGCCATCGATATTATATATTATTTTTGGATGATGTTTCTAATTTTTGTGGACCTACCCCCTCTCAAATAAATCACAAGTTTATACCATCTTTTGTGACTTCCACAAGAAAATTCAAACCCAATTTGAAAAACCCATAAAAACTTTCCAATGTGATAATGGCACCGAATACATAAATAACTCATTTACCAAATTTTTCTCATCTCATGGGATACTCTTTAGACGCTCGTGCCCACACACGTCATCTCAAAACGGGAAAGCGGAACACATGATTCGCACAATAAATAATATGATCCGCACCCTCCTCACCCATGCGTCCCTACCCAACACCTTTTGGCATCATGCCCTCGAAACCGTCACCTACCTTCTAAATATAATCCCCATCAAACACCTCCAAAACCAAACTCCCACTGAAATCCTTTACCACCGCACCCCATCATATGACCATTTACGTGTATTCGGTTGCCTTTGCTACCCCCTAACTCCCTCCACCACTATACACAAACTTGAAAACCGATCCGTCCCATGTGTTTTCTTGGGCTACCCCACCTCACACCGCGGGTACAAATGTTTCAATATTCACACCAAACAACTTATCATTTCCCGACATGTGGCCTTCGATGAAACCACATTCCCCTTCGCCAACACCATCATACCTCCCCCTAACTATGATTTTCTCACAGACTTCCCACCCCACCTATGGCCACACATCGATCCCTTAACCAGCCCACAAGCCTCGTCCCCTGCTTCCACTCCTTCCTCGGCCCAGCACTCACCATTAGCCCAAACCCCTATCAGCCCACTTGTCCCACCCAGCTCCCAGGCCCATACATCTCCACAACCCCATCCCTCGGCCCACACCCCTACACCCGATCCATCCCCTCCACATCCTACTTATCCCCTCTCGCCCAATCAGCCCAACTTTCCAGGCCCGTCCCATACTTCCCCACCGTCACCCATCCATCCGGTCACCCAGCCACCGGGTCGTACCATGCGTACTCGCGCAATGGACGGCATCACCAAACCCATCACACGCCTCAACCTTAATGCCACCTCCATCGTACCCGTCCCTAAAACCCCGTCCGAGGCCTTGTCCATACCGGAATGGCATAAAGCCATTACTGACGAATACCATGCTCTTATTAAAAATGGAACTTGGGAATTAACACCGAGATTACCTAACATGAATATCATACAGAGCATGTGGCTATTCAAACACAAGTTTAAATCTGATGGGTCACTAGAACGTTATAAGGCGCGACTTGTTTGTGATGGTCGCCTTCAGCAGGTTGGTATAGATTGTGGGGAAACTTTCAGTCCGGTTGTTAAACCGGCCACCATACGCACAGTACTATCCATTGCCCTCTCAAAGTCTTGGCAAATACATCAGTTGGACGTAACTAACGCGTTTCTTCATGGTCACCTTCATGAAACAGTTTATGTGTATCAACCAATGGGGTTTCGCAATAAGGATTTTCCCGATCATGTTTGCAGGCTTAAGAAGTCCTTATACGGGTTGAAACAAGCGCCTAGGGCATGGTACCAACGTTTCACAGATTTTGTCCTTACACTGGGATTTGTGCAGAGTAAATGCGATGCTTCTTTATTTACTTTTCATCATGGAGACCAGGTCGCCTACTTATTACTATATGTGGACGACATTGTCCTAGTTACCTCATCTGACAGCTTACGCTCCTCCCTTCTCTCTCACCTGTCTGCCGAGTTTGCAATGAAAGACCTCGGACCTCTAAGTTTCTTCCTTGGCATTTTTGTCCAAAGACATCGAAACACTCTCTTTCTCTCCCAGCGTGCATATGCACAGGAAATTATAGACAGGGCAGGCATATCATCCTGCAAACCGGTTCACACACCCGTTGACACAAACGGGAAAACTTGGTTCCACAACAGGTGAAGACTTTCATGACCCCACTTTATACCGCAGCTTGGCAGGGGCCCTTCAGTATCTCACCTTTACTCGGCCTGACATTAGTTACGCGGTTCAACAAATATGTACCCACATGCATGCTCCCAAGACCGACCACTGGAATGCTCTCAAACTCATAATCAGATACATTCAGGGGACTCTTACTCTCGGCCTTACCCTTGGCCCATCTCAGGATGCCCGTCTCGTCTCTTACACTGATGCTGACTGGGCCGGCTGTCCCGACACGCGTCGCTCCACCAGCGGCTTCTGCATCTATTATGGGGACACCCTTATCTCCTGGTCCTTTAAGCGCCAGGCCACCGTCTCTCGTTCCAGTGCCGAAGCCGAATACCGTGGCGTAGCCAATGTCGTTGCAGAAGTCTGCTGGCTTCGTAATCTTCTTTTAGAGCTTCAGGTTCCGCTCTCCGGTGCTACTCTTGTCTACTGTGACAATGTCAGTGCCATTTATCTCTCGGGCAACCCGGTTCAACATCAACGAACGAAACATATAGAACTCGACATACATTTTGTTCGTGAAAAGGTTCAAAAGGGTGAAGTTCGCGTCCTGCACATGCCATCCCGCTTCCAGATAGCTGACATCTTCACAAAAGGTCTACCGCGTGTTCTCTTTGAAGACTTCCGCTCCAGTCTCAGCCTTCGTTCACCTTCGGCTTCGACTGCGGGGGTGTAATAGATAACTTATATATAGTATGATTTGTAAATTTAAATTGTTTCCTTATCAACATTGTAAATCATCCCAAAAATAGGGATTGTAATTATTATATATTGAATGCAATGGAAGAGAAGGATCATTGAGGATCCTATTGTTTCATCAAGTTTTGCACATTTATGCTTTTTCAGTTAGAGATTTGTTGAAATTTCATAAGTTCTCGGTTGGGGACGATACATAAGGATGCATGTCAAGGTATTGTGATCATTGCATCTTGAAGGATATGGAAAGCAATGAATGCGAAACTTTTTTCAAACAAGGAGATCAAAATTAGAGATATTATAGAAGATATATCAAGTCTCTTGGGTTTTTGTTGTACAAGAATATATCAATAACATATCTATAGTTTGGTTATAATGGTGTAAATTTGATTTGATGTAATCTTGGTTGGTGGTTGTTTGGGGCAGTTCCTTTGTTTTTGCTAGGGTTGTGCTGAATGAAATATATTTTTCGGGGGAAAAATGTCACCACTAAATTAGTCATCACTTATTAAACTGAACTAACTAGAAATAATAATAATAATAACAATAATAATAACAATAAGCTCCACCTCCCTCCACCTCCACCTCCACCTCCTCCCTCCACCTCCACCTCCATCTCGCTGAAACCCGACGTCCCTTGCCTTGCCTCAGCCTCCCTCCTCTTTCACTCAGAAACACCACCTCCGTCTCCCTCTCCCCGTGAAACCGACTGACCTTGCCCACATCCTTGAACCCTCACCCCTCATTTTCTTGTAACGGCTTTTTTTTTTTTGAACTTTCAAATCGATACCTTCGACCCATTCCTTCACTCGACCACTCATCCTCCTTTCGTCCCTGTTCTTCTTTCGATCCCGGGTCTCCTCCATTCGACCCCTTGTGTGCACATTCGACCCGCTATAATTTGTCTCCCATTCGACCTACCAAACCATCCATTCGACCGTTTGTCCCCCTTTCGACCTACCGAACAAAAAATACTCCCTCATTCGACCGACCCTCCCCTCTTTTTATTTTGGCACTTTTCAAAAATTTATCCTGTTTATTTTAATGAAGTTATGATAAGTACATGAAGGTGTATATGAAGGTGTAATCTATTTTGTCCTTTGTCTGTTTTATAATAATAATAGTTATATAATAGTTATAACTATTATAGTATTATAATAATAATAATAATAATAATAATAATAATAGTAATAATGGGGTAAGGAGTTATGTGGGGGTTCGCTTAGAGGGTGTGCAACCGGTGGTTGCTACCCTCGCTGTCTTGTCAAGGGTTTTTGCCCACTGGTTCCTTTGCCCCCAACTCATCTCGAGTTCGGTTGTTATCATTCATACATGGCTCCTGCCAGGAAAGCCCGGAATGTCAAGTCAGGAGGTTCTGCGCATGACTTGGTTAGCGGTTTAAGGGCCTGCCCCTTTAAACATTTTCACGATTGTAAAGATGGTAAACCGGGGTTTGGCGGATTTTTCCGCCTTATTGAACACATGCAAAGCACTCATCTCAAGACAGAAGACCGAAGGCTATCTATGAAGGAGGCTGTCTCGAAGGATCGGGACCTTTTCTTGGATGTTGGGGAAGCTCTCAAGGCAGGAGGTAAATGGTTATGTGGGAGGTGCATGGGGATACATGCTCTCAGTAGGGGATGCAAGCATGACGATGAGGTCGTATCGTTCGCCATGGTCTCGGAAGATATCGAAGATTTCATTGTTGGGATACGGAAACCATGTCAAGCGTTAGACGACGCAAACCCACGTCACCAAACCGGGATGGTTGGGGATGTTGCCCTCCTCGAACGTGTTTTTTCCCTCCCTATTCAAACTGTTAAAAGCATTCCCCCCAGTTGTCGTCTGACGTTTGCTCAAGTGTTAACAAGTGCCTTACGTAAAGTGGTGGCGTCGCCAGGCTCGGTTGAAAATTGGGTCCAATTGCTATTGCTCCGCGGTTAACCCTGGGGGTGGTCAGACCGTCCTCCAGGCAAGAGCGAAGATCTGGTAACAGGAAATCTCTGCAGTGTAGTAGCATAATGCAAGCGCTTGCAGTATGGAAAGGGGGGTCTGGGTTTGCGGTCTTGGTCTCTTCCCTCTTGGATAGCGTGGGGGATGTGGTGGTATCTAGAGGAGAAGTCAGAAGGGAAGAGGACAATGAAACGGAACCGAATATAAAGCAATGTCTTCGAAAAGTCAGGGATGGGCATTTCACGGCGGCGGTTAAGATTCTGTGCTCCAGTGGGGTTGCCCCTCTATGTGAATCGACCATGCACGCCCTCATTGATAAACACCCAGTGGTGTCGCCTCCATCTTTTCCGTCTAACCCTATCGCCCAACCCGCTCTATCTGTAGATGGGGATTGTGTGCTCAAATGTATCCGATCTTTCCCTAAAGGGACGTCTTGCGGTAGGGATGGGATACGGGCCCAACACCTGTTGGATGCTATGGGTGGCGAAGGCTCGATGACTTCCTCGGGCTTGCTCGCGGCCATTACTGAAGTTGTCAACTTATGGCTTGGGGGGCCTGCCCTAAGGCACTTGCTGAGTTTGTTGCCTCGGCCCCCCTCACCCCCTTATTGAAGCCCGATAATGGAATTCGACCTATTGCTGTGGGGGGCATTTGGCGGAGGTTGGTTTCTAAGGTGGCAATGAAGAAGGTTCGGAAAGACATGGCCCAGTACCTTGGGGATTTTCAATTTGGAGTAGGCGTACCAAATGGGGCAGAGGCGGTGCTTCACAGTGCCAACAGGTTCCTGAATTCTTTTCATGTGGATGGGTCCTTGGCTCTGCTTACAGTAGACTTTTCCAATGCCTTCAACATGGTCGACCGCACAGCCTTTCGTCAAGAGGTTCACCAGCGATGCCCGTATATCTATCCGTGGGTCCAGTTCCTTTACGCCCAGCCTGCTAGGCTGTACGTGGGTAATGATTGTATTGGGGCTACCACCGGAGTGCAGCAAGGAGATCCTTTGGGGCCCCTTCTCTTTGCTCTTGCCTTACATCCTCTCATCATGCGGGTTCAGGAACACTGTAATCTCCCGTTCCATGCTTGGTATTTGGATGATGGGACGATTATAGGCAACGCTGCTGCGGTTGCTAAGTCTTTAGACATTATCAACGTGCATGGGCCATCTCTGGGGCTTCATCTCAATATTAAGAAAACAGAGGTCTTTTGGCCAACGTGTGACGGGTTGAAAAGCCAGGAAGGGCTTTTCCCGACAGGGATTGGTAGACCTAAGAAAGGGGTTAAGCTCCTTGGTGGGGCTGTTAGCCGAGATCCTGCCTTTATCGGGGAGTTGGCAGGGCGGCGGGCTACGAGTGCAGTTGCCCTCATGAAACTATTGCCCCGCCTTAGAGATCCCCAGAGTGAACTCCTGCTGCTCAGGTCATGCATGGGGGTCGCTAAGTTACTTTTTGGGTTACGAACATGCCAACCCCACTTCATGGTGGATGCAGTATCCCTTTTCGATGATGGTCTCCGCGAAGCTATTGAAGATATAGTTGTGTGTGGCGGCCCCTTCTTCGGGGACCTCCAGTGGCGCTTGGCATCCTTGCCGATGCGTTTAGGTGGTTTGGGCCTCCTTTCAGCTCGAGATGTTGGGGTCTATGCCTTTGTGGCGTCCAGAGTTCAGTCTTGGGAACTTCAGGATCATATCCTCCGAAACAGTGGGGTCATTGGACTAGACCCAGACTATCAACAGGCGCTCAAACGCTTAAATGTCTATCTCCCGGATTTTGATATTGGCGGTTTTTCTAACAAGGACACCGCCCCCTCAAAGCCACAAAAAACATTGGCGAATGCTCTTTTTAGCAAAATTGCTCAGAGCCTGGGAGAAGTTTTTGAGTTGTCCACTCGCCAGAAGGCGGTGATTGAATGCCTAAAGGGCCCTCATGCTCAGGATTTTTTGACCGTTGTCCCGATTGAAGGTTTGGGTCAATGCATGTCTGCAGTAGAGTACAGGGCTATACTCAAGTACCGATTGATGATCCCTATGTACCCGGAAGATGGAACATGCCCCATCTGCCGTAAAACCTGCATGGATAAATATGGGGAGCATGCAATCCATTGCAAGGAGCTCCCTGGTTTCAAATATCGGCATGACTGGGTGAGGGATGTTTTGTGGGATATCTTGAGAAGAGCTGGGATCTCTGCCAAAAAGGAGGCCCCTGTAAATTTCCTCACAGACCCCACGGAAGGGAGATCCACCCTGCGACCAGCGGACCTGCTTGTCTTTGGTTGGGAGAGGGGGAAACATGCATGTGTGGACCTCACCGGGGTATCTCCGCTTGTTGGGTTACGGGAAACAGGGTTCGTAGCTGGGCAAGCATCAAGAAAGGCGGAATCAAAGAAAGTAGATAAACATGCTAAAGCTTGTGCAGATAACCAGCATGTTTTTATCCCTCTGGCTTTCGACACCTTTGGCTCCCTGGCGCCAGAAGCTATTCGTTTCTTGACCAGGGTCCAACGGGTTGTCCACAGCAATGTTTCATCCCCAGGGGGGCAAAGCTTTGTCTTTAGTAGACTAGGGTTTGCAATTCAAAAAGGGGTGGCGGCGCAGCTTGTTGCCCGTCTACCTGCTATTATGATGTAACTTCCGTACTTTGTTCCCTAATCAATCTAATAAAACAAATTAGTTTAAAAAAAAAAATTTGGAAACTTGAAAATATTTGTGACTTTGTGATATCATTTCACACGTGTTCAGTTAAGATGTGGTCATTGCATTATCCCATACGCAATCATACACTTTCCAAGTTTTCATTACATATTTTGGGAACCAATAACGAACAGCCCATAAATAGGTGTAGCCTTGTAAATCCTAACGATACCATGAATGACTTTAAAAGAAAATTAAAAAACAATTAAATTTACATTTTCTAAATAAATTTTATCATGTGACACAAAACTTATAGAGCTTATGCTTTTGTTACTACAAACTACAAAGTTCTCGCCTCTCACTAATAGAAATATTTTGTTAGATTAAGAGAACTAGAAAACAAGTAACCTTTTAAAGGAGTGTACACCTTAATTACTTCAAGCAATTTATGTCACGATCAAAATGTAAAATACTTCTAGCCTATTAGACTGTATGTTGTGCAGTGGCGAAGCTTGGTTCTCGAATCGGAGGGGACCGGAAGATCAAATCGGCGGGGGCCGAACTCAACCCGTACTCAATTTACCTACGAAAATCGCAAAATTTTACCCTACGCCAAAAAAAACAAGGGGGGGGGGGGGGGGGGGGAACCCCTGCCCCTTCAAAACATCCGCCCCTGATGTTGTGGATACACGAGCGACCATGCGCAAGCAGCCACAACAGCCTCACACTCACCCCAGCCCCAAGAGTCACACACTAACCCGACGCGAGCAAGCCGACACGAGCAGGCTCACGGCGCGAAGAAAGCTATTTGTGTTGGATTTGTAGGCTGTGGTTGCGTCGGTGCTCACCCGACGTGAGCAGGCTCACAACGCGAAGAAAGCTATTTGTGTTGGATTTGTAGGATGTGGTCGCGTCGGTGCTCAACCCCAGCCACAGCAGCCTGGCGTGACTGGGTTACTTGAGAGTCACGTCGGTGCTCACCGCGAGCCACAACGTACAGCCTTAGGAGAAATGCTTAAACGTGTACTTTATATTTACTTAGACTTATCTTTTATGCAAGTCCAATGATCAAGGCAAGATACGTATAAAAAAAGTCTACACTTCTCGACGCCTGCTGGTCAGGAGTTGGATCACTCCGCAAATGAGTTTTACTGATTCAAGAATGCCGCACGACCCATGACATTAAGCTTTTTTTTTTTTTTTTTTTTTTTTTTTTTTTTTTGAAAGGCCAAACTTTTAATAAAACGAAACCCCAGTAACAAGAAAAAAACAGAAACAACCGAAACCCAAAACAAAACATACCACCCTGAACCACAAAACCTAATAGACTCCGACCCAAACAACCAAAGGAAAATCCACAACCCAAGTCTGGAGACATGCGGAAAAAAAAACATACGAAACATGAAATAAGGAATTATGGTCATGCATATTTCAGTCAACAAACATGCAAGTATGATGATGAAGTCCCAAATGCTTCTAATTATTTTCCGGGTCAAATTAAGGTTGACTTCAACTTATACAGCAAAAGCAAGCATCACAACACAAAGTGAAACCCAAAAACAGATCAAAATGCTGAAATCTTTATGACGTTTTAGCTAGCCAACGGATGATTATATACATACTCAATTGCAAGCGCACATGAGTCGATCTTATCAGCTTCTTTGTCAGGAATCTCCAGCTTAAACTCCTCTTCGATGGCCATTATTATCTCCACATTATCTAAGCTGTCCAGCCCCAAATCCTTCTGGAAATGGACTTCAGGAGTCACCTGCACATGTTTCAATTTGAAGGTTTCGACTTCAGGTCTATTTAGATTTAATAACTGAAGCATTTCAATGCCAAATTATTGATGTTACATCATCTATAGAACCATCAGTGTAAAATTTAACTGTATATTGTGTACCCTTTTAACACCGTTTGATCTAATAACATGCAATATAACAGAAAATTTGATAGGTTTCATTTACATAGGGCAATCATAGATAAGAGTGAGTATTCACAGATTAAGTGAAAGTACCAAACATTTCAAATAGCATGAGTATTCCCATTTATCAAAACCTTTTATCAAACTACTTTTGCAAGAAAAATAAAGAAAATATATAAATTATCATACATAACAACTAAAATTAAGACAGGATTCGTTCTCACCAATCATAATTACCAGTTCAAATATCATCAAACTATCAAAGTTAAAAAGCTACACAAGAATTTGTTCAAAAACCTAAGTTCTGATATTGAGTTTGTAACTCCAGTTTTATTATCATTTCATTGTATCCCAATGGAATAGCTAGCCAAGAAAACAAACTCTCGTTGGCCCCATAATCAAATATTACAACATCACATTACTACCGAAAGAATCAAACAAAACCTTGATTTCCATGTCACACTCCAGAGTCCAGAATTACTTACTGAAGCAATTTTAACTTTTGCAGTCTAACACTATATTTATTGAAGGGACTGACTGACATCATGAAGATCAACATAAAATTACATTTTTAACTTTTGCAGCCTAACCTCTACTTGTCACTTATCTTAATCTAAATAAACATATAGTAATATAGATAACTCACATTTTTAAATTGAGTACTAAATTTGATCTTATTTGAGTCTAAAGTGCTAAACCAAGCACATAAGCTGTTAAACATAAGCTTATCAGCTTTTCCATAATTTCAATAAAGCCCTAGAACTTATCCAAACACACCTTACAAAAAGTTTGTAACTAACCATACCAGATTTAGTTCAGTAACCGACAGTCCTCATTATCATCTAAATCCAGATAATAACACATCGATTTCAAATCCAAACAGTAACACATTTTATCACCACAATCACAACATATCATTAATTGAAAGAACGTCAACGAAACATTTATCATATCCACGATCTAATTAAACTAGGTCAAACTAAAAATAAACAGACTTAAACATCAGCCTTCATTAAATAACTAAAAGTTGAATCTGAGAAGTGTAAGGAGTAAGTAATAATAATAATAATACCTTGGAAGGATCGACTTTAGGGAAGCTCTTGACGATGTCGATGATTCTGTCAATGACTTGAGTCTTTTCGAGATGGTCATCGTGAGATGACATAGATCGAAGGGAAGTGGTCCATAGAGGAGTCAGGAGCTTGGATCCGTTAGCTACAATGGGGACTCGTAGGTGCCCTAGGATTGCTGTTCGCAAAGCCGACGCCATTGATCTTTTCTTACCTCAAAAAAAGTAGGTAGTGGAGGGCGTGTGGTGTGGTGTGGTGTGTAGCGAGGGTTATTGGGCTATTTCTACATCCACAATGCCCAAACCAACTAATAATAAATAATATTAGAGGTGTATAACACACTCAAATCGTTTGGCCCAAACCGGTTCGGATTAGAAAACCGGTTTCAGGAATGTCTGACACGCTTAAATCGATTAGGGTCGGGTTTAAAACCAGTTTGACTCTTCAACCAAACATTTTCAACTTATACTAATTATTATTTTTTTTTGCCAAACAAGAGGTGCACAAATCATTTTATTTGACCCAGACCAGTTTGGGTCGAAACTGGATAGGGTTGGGTCAAGAAAGTTGAACCTGGTTTTTGTGAAACTGGTTTGATTTCTAACCCTTTTTTTTAAAAGGGAAAGAATCATGTTTCACTAGTTTGGTTCAGGCTTGACTGGTTTAAAACAGCTTAAAAGTTTGGCGTCTCAACTCGATTTCAACCCTACTATTTGGTCCAGGTTCAAAACCAGGTTAGCTGGTTTTTTTATTTTGCCACCTCTAGTCTTAACTAAAATAAATAAATATATGGCAAGTTTTTAAAATAAAGTATTAACTTTTTTAATCAAGTAGATTTATTATGTGATTCACTAAAAACTATAGTTACAGCTTTACAAAATGCGTTGAAGTTGTATAAATTAAATATCTTTAAAAAACTGTGTTATCCATATACCAAGTCAAATTGTGTATATGGCTTCTATAAATTATTACCTCAAATTTGTGTTACATATCTGTTCAAAATTTTATATATTACTCTTACCAATACCATGTACAAAGTTAACTGTCACCAAGACCAAATAATTGGTTACTCCAAAAGAAAGTGCTTATGTTCATAAAGTTTATAAAGTATTAGCTTTTAGCTACATATGTTTAAAACACACAATCTGTACAATTTAGTAATTTACTTTAACGCAAACCTTTAAACAAACAATTGCAATAATCCTTGCATCCATTAAAATACACAATTGTGCACCAAAATCCGCCTACAGAACCCAGATTTCCTCCAGTCGCTTCAGGAAGATCACAATCACGATAAAACGATACCAGATAAACCGCATCAAACGTCGTCACATATCACAAGTATTCTAACGAACAGTTATTGTGAACACCTTATGCAGGTAGAGGCTCCTCCATAACTGTATTTTTGTTTGTCCAAGAATTACGAGAAAACACGATTTTGTCAAATTTCAATCCAAGTCAAAAGTATAAACCAAGAATAAAAATAAATAAATTAAAGCGGTGTTTGCTAAAGCCAAACAATTTTCGAATTATTAATTTTCTTGATACATGTTTTAAAGATTTTAATGAATGTGAACTGTTGGTTGATAGAGTATATAGAAACATTATGAACAACTGAATTAACCAATTTAACCATGCCAGTCTGCTTAAATTTCTTATTTGATGATAGCTGTAACGGTAGATGCAAAATTTATCTAAATAATATAGAAATAGACCTTTTGTTTTCACAGGTTGAGATTTATCAGCAACAATCTCAGGTGCTTTTGTCGGTACATCAGGTAGATCCAATTTTTCTTCATCTTGTGTGGAAACAGGAGCTTCTGGAAGATCTTGAATTGTCATCTGAAACATCAAATAACAATAACTTAAAACACAAATAATAGCATTTGGAATTTTAATAACCTGTTAGTAAGCACTTCAAAAAAAACCATGTCAGCGTTTTGCAATTCTTATGCAGGAGTAGCAACTAATTAACTATATACAATTTAAATAAAAGTACAAATTTAATTAAAACAAACCTGAGCTTCCAGATTTTCAAATTCTGCTAAAATATCCTCCTCATCCTCAGCAGATAACTTCTCTCCCAATATTGCATTTATTTCCTGACCACAAACCAAAGTTTACAAAAGTTGGATTGGAGCCCTTAAGGGGATAATGAAGGGTTGTTCACGACATTTTGCATGTAAATATATGGTTTATACATTTATGCTTGCTTAGTTGCTTGTTTGTATGTTTGTAAAATGTACAGTTTAACTAAAAGAAAAAAAGGAAAAAACAACTCACATCTTGGTATGCTTTGGCTTCAGCTGTATCATCCATCAGTTTCTGAACATCATCCAAGTTAATTTCACCTTGAATTGCCTTCATTGCGTTATTGCCTGCTTTCAAACTCTCAAACACAGCTTTCTGCTTGCTTGTCAGTTCAATATCTGCCAACTAAATAGTTGATCAATTTAAGTTACTCTTATATTGCAAAAAACACGGAAACAAAATTTAATATGAAACTGTATAAATGATAACCGTAAAACTGCTTACTTGCTGGTCAACATTAAGAAGCCACACATCAACTTGTTTCAATAAATCTTCTTGTACTTTCTTCTTCTTTAGTGCTAACAATGCCCTTTCTTTCTTCTTTTCACGAAGCAAGTCTTTTGCAGCTTGTTTTTCAGCTTCGATTACTTTATCAAGCTAAGAATATAACATGCCAAAATAGAAAAGTGTTACATTACATTGATGGCATTAACTTGGTTGGCCATTTAGATTTGATGGCACCAAAACCCAAAATTTAAGTTTCGGAGGCATTCTTGAACACTCCTAATTCAGAAAATATTGTTACAAACATACAATACTATAGAACTTTTAAAAAAGAATAGTTTTGTATGAGCCAGCCTTCTTTCAAATAAGGCAGGCAAAAGAAACCAATGATGATCTTTACAAGTTGCAAAGTTACGATTTTCCGAGAGTGTATCAATGTTAATTGGTTATTACGGTCAAGCATGGAACAAATCAACTAAAATATCTCAGGTTGGTTACACTCTTCTCATACCCTATTATAAGTTAAAAAAAGGCCAGCTGCCTCACTTCCGGCTTATGCCCGTCAAAATAAGTACAATCTAAGAATAGCGCCAGAGTGGTAAAGCATTTTGCTTGAGAAGATCAGAAAGCTTTCTGTAAAATCATCATTGGAAGGATGAGGCTTGTTCAAAAAATGTACAGTTTCCCCCCAGGGCTCCAGGGATTCTGGAAAGGAAAAACTTCATCCGACAGCCAGAAAAATTATGTTTCCAGTTCTTCAGAGTTCAGGCAGGTCAGGAATACAGCTTGAGGCGGGACTTTTCTTCTTTTCACTTGTTACCGATCCGGCGATCCCCATTCCTACCCAACCTGAAGAACTGCCAAACAAGGCACAGTAGGTGTACCACCAAAAGCTCGACAAACAACTTCTAAAGGAGTTGTTTTAATGGCTTCCAAGGGTGGCTAGCTGAGAAAAATCAACCTTGTATATAGACACATGAAAACCTCAAGAAAAAACAGTGAAAAGTGATAACAGAACTCACAGGTTTGCAAAATTAAAATGTTTTGAGGAAAGCCCAACAAAGTTATCAAGACAGAGATTGAGAGTGTCAAGGGGACTTGGAGCAGTTGGATGGATGGACAGATTGATGCGATACTCTGAGAAAAACATTGGACGGATTTGCTTGATACCTTTGACGTATTTGTACGCATATGACATATCATACTTGACCATAGCCAAAGTGAAAGAGTGATACGTGTAGAAATGGTGATCGAGAGTATAAGAGCTAAGATTAGAAGATAAAGAACCACAAGAGAGAGAGGGATAATCCCAAATCAAAGCTACCAAAGAGAAAACATAGGCAGAGGAAAAGAGCACACCGGAATAAGAAACACACTGAGTACAAATCATTAAAGGCGATTACACAATGCAAGCAGAAAATAGTTGATATCAGGAGCCCGAAGAAAAGAAAGACGACAGAGTGGCCTTTAGAGAGAGAAAAAGAAACAATTCAGAATGTGATGCACCCTTTCAAGCACCCTACTAATGAGGAAAATCAAATACTCAGATTTTGAAAAAAAAAAAAAAAACAAGAAATAAAGCAATCTGTGGCAAAAGCTGACATAAAAAGAAATCGACACGACTCCTCAAGCCCATGAGTAGTGTAAGTACATCTGGGGACATGATGATGTAAGTACGTCCAGCCATGATCAACGTTAAGACAGTATATATCCACATACATCCTTAGATAAGGAAACAGTATAGAGACTTGAGGACCCCAACAGCAGGACGAAACTTAACATCCAGACAAACCTTAGCATTTGAACCAACCTCGAGGTCATCCATACCAATCATAAGTTCATAACATCCGCACAAACCTTAAGTCCTTAAAATCCCATAGAACGGTAACCTCTTACATACCTTAGCACATGGAACTAATAAAATACTGCTTAAGTAAGTAGGCACAATGGTAACATAGAATATTATATGCTACAGGTTAGCACACGCAACCTTGCAAAGAAGGTACACTCACAAAGGGCGTAACAGCTACTGATACATATCAATGCATCATGCAGTAATGTGCCTGACAGCACAATAACATTCATCATCTGAATGTGCATCATGCATGAACAATAAATGACAGTCTACTGATACATATCAATGCATCTAAACAACCACACAGATAGCATTCATTATCTTGCAATAACTCTCATACTTACCAATTCTCTCAATACTCTCGGGCCACATAAATACTTACTCTCATATCAGTGACCAGGGGTTCTCCGTTTACAACTAAACCGGATCTCGGTCCTCACAACTCCAATCACAACAGCTAAACTTTATTACAAGTTACAACAATACTATTCAGCAATTTATCCACCTACGAAATCTAATATTTCAACACAAAATATTCAGAGACATACATCAAGACAAATATGTAACATATATGCAGGCACTGAAACAAAATGAGTTCATCGATCAAAGTAACACACCACAATTATTACTAGAATAATGAATAACTAATTCATGTTAGAATTCATTTCAATTGCAATACCTGTTGCTGATATTGAGCAAGCTTACGCCTCTGCGTTTTAAGAGATAGAATTGCTCGATCAACTTCAGTGATCTTCGGTTTCTTTACAAATACATTCCCCATGCGATGTGAATTAGGTGTGTTAGGATCCCAAAACCTAAAAAGAATTAATTAGGGTTTCTAATCTCTAGGATTGACCGGCACCGATACTTAAAACGTGGCCCGATTGCGAGATTAGGGTTCTCGATTGATGTTGATTTTGTAGCAGATAAATTTTGGGGATACAAAAGGGGTGTTTGAGATTGAGTCAGGAAAATGACTCAAGTTTTTGGGTTCTGACGATGATGAAGAAAATAAATTTATCGACTCTTGTTTCCGGTCAATGAGCCTTGCCTGGTCAATCGTAAGGCTTGCTTGGATAAGTTTGGAGAGTATACGTAGCAAGGTTTGGTCCGAGATGTCTTGTGAGATGTGTTTAAGCGAGCAGGTATATATGCGAAAAAAGAGGCCCATGTAAACTTTCTAACAGACCCGTTGAAAGGGAGGTCTACTTTGCGCCCAGCGGACGTTTTAGTATTTGGCTGGGAGGGTGGGAAACATACCTGTGCGGACCTTACTGGTGCCTCCCCCTTGTTAGGCTTAAGGACAATGGTTCTGTAGCTTGTCAAGCGGTGTTAAGGGCGGTATCGAAGAAAGTGACGAAGCATTAAAAAAGCCTACCCTCATAATTAACATTAGGGATGTTAATGGTTTGGTTTAACGGTCAGGTCTTATACCTAACTTTGGGTCAGTCGGCTTCAATATTTGCAAACTGTAGCGAATGGTTTGGTTTACAGTTTATACCAAAAACCAACCGTATAAAATTGGACAGGACCGGAACTCAAGAATTCCTTATGTTAAATTTTAAAAAAAAAAAAAAATATTTCACATTACACATTTGTGTCTTGTATTGTTAGACATAATTAAATTTAAAATTGTTTTAGGTCTATGTAGGATAAATTAAATCATTGATTAAGCCCATTTTACATTCTCATATCTAAGTAAGTCGAGACCCCATTTGATACTTTAATGTTAATACTGAGCTTGAAATTTTGACCAATATTCTTTTTGCAGCAGCCACAACAATAATTATCGTTATTTTGATGTATATGCAGATATTTGTAGTGGTGGAGCTTGAACATATAGAGGGGTCGAAAGTTACAGGACCCTTAAATTAAGAGGGGTCGCTCAATATGTATAAAATTTTCGGACGAAATACGTGTAAATACGCATAAATTTACACCATAAAGATCCACCCATGCATATTTGGATCTTATTATGAACATATGGTATAAAGGCTCAAGGAGCTCAAACCGCGAAATAAAACCAGAACCAAACCGTTACTAACGGTTTGGCTTTGTTTAATCGTTCGATGGTTTGGTTTTGGCTTACAAAAATCAAAAACCGTTACTGATGATTTGGTTCACTATTTAACCTAAAAAACTGCAATATTTGGACCATGAACACCCTTAATCAAAATGCTTTCGAACCCTTTGTGTTTGATACTTTGGCTCCCGAAGCTATAAGTTTCCTAGACAGGATGCAAAGGATTGTGCACAATAACTTCTTGACCCTTAGAAACCAGAGGTTTGTTTTCAGTAGAATAAGTTCCCAATAAATGTAACGTCAAAGATATATTGTATATAAATTAGAAAAGCAATTTCAACTGCCTAATTATTGGCCAACTCATGTCAAAATCTCAAATTGACCTACACAACAACATATCATGGAAGTTGGAACCTACCTACCTAACACATCCAAAAAAATGTCAACTATGATTATACGACCAATACAACGTCGCATGCTCTAAATGTATATGTGGAAACCGGAGAATGCCTATTCTAGTCACAAACCCAACACCATCTATAAAATTTACATTCATATAAAACTTATGTCCATATGTCTATGGATTATAAATTACCAAATTATTAAATTATTTTCTAGTTATTGATATATGAGACCTTAAACTTAGTCTTTTTTATGTCTATGGATTATAAATTACCAAATTATTAAATTATTTTCTTTCACTATATTTGGCAAATTTTCATTCTACGTACATATCTATAGTGCGTTATCTTTATGTGCAACTTCTCCTATGTACGTAGCACATTACCTTTTTGTGCAATTCCTCTTACTATGTAGGAACTAGCTATTGGGACATTTCGTGGATGAAAAGATAGGAAACGAAACTACCCAACTTACTAGCGAGATTCGGAGGAACCTCTCCTTGTGGGGAAATAGGGTCCCTTACAAATTGCCCACTAATTACTCATGAATGTTTAAACCGTGATCTTAAAAGATAATTGTGTCATCTAAGATATGTGACAACCCTTAAGCTTGGGCCAAAAATTCCTTGCTTTAGGCGTCAAAGATTTCTAAGGCCTCCAAAAAAGAGTAATTTAGTATATAAGGTTGTCAGGCCTCCAAAAAAGAGTAATTTAGTATATAAGGTTGTCAAGGTTACCGCATCCCGAACCCTAATGAAAAAATTGAAACACACGATCCCAAATCGCATTATCTGAGCATGATCCTGCCTGTAAACGAACCGAACGTTCATGAACTGTTCGTGAACTGTTCGGCGGGAAGTTCGTTTATGTTCGTTTATTTAGATAAATGAACGAACACGAACACAATTTTTTGTTCGTTTAATTAAACGAACGAACATGAACACACGTTTTGTTCGTTCATTTATGTTAATGAACGTTCGTTTATGTTCGTTCATTTATGTTCGTTTATGTCCGTTTACTTATGTTCGTTTATATAAACTTTACTTTATTTTTATTATTTATTTCCCTTTGGTTAAGTAACCTTAATTCATATTATATTACATACAATATATTTGATATGTTCTAAAATTTAATGCTAACCCTAACATTCTAAAGATATCAGCTGCTCTGTATACTTTACAGCCTTACCTCTCTTCTTCTCCACACTCCACAACCCTACTAATTTAGATTTTGTTTTGGTTGCATTGTGATGTGTTAGACTTGGTTGAATTGTGATGAATCATTATTACACTTGTTTTTCTTTGTGTTCATTAATGTTCGTTTATGTTCATTTGTGTTCGTTTATGTTCATTTGTATTCGTTTATGTTCATGAACTGTTCGCTTAGGTTTTAATTGAACGTACACGAACACGACAAATTTCTTAATGAACGAACACGAACACAAAAATGTGTTCGATTATGTGTTCGTGTTCGTTCGATTCATTTACAGACCTAACCCCGTGGCTCTCTCTTGCCTTCTTGTGCTTGGCATAGGTAGAGTCTTTATTAATTATTATTATTATTATTATTATTATTATTATTATTATTATTTTATTTTTATTTTTGACTAATCGCAGTTTATATTGACTTCTTAAAGTTTCTTTATTTCAATCCTCGTGTGCTAGGTGTAGGACATCATTAAACTTTGGGTATAGTGTTGGTCCTAAACAGATTTGAATGTGAAATCAACACTAGTATTTTAAAGAACAATGATCAAATGAATGAATGAGTAACAAACCAATCAGAATACAAACGAACAAATATAATAGATTATCAAGATGTATTTGATAATCTTGGTGAGTTTTACAAACGTTATTACACACACTTAAATACTAGGACAATAGGGCAGTTAACGGTTAAAATGGTGGTTAAGATTTGGAGGCAAATAACCATTTCAACCGCCAAGGGTCAAAACTGTTTTTTTGACAGTTCAGGAATGAGGCGTGCGCCTCATGTAATCCGATCAATGATGCTGCCCTTTTTGTCGTCAACATAATACATAAAAGTGTCTAAATTAATTACATAACATAATAACAAATAAGTGTAGTTTACAACATCTTAACATGCAGACAGTCGTTAGCCATCCAACTTGTTACTTCTTTATTCATATATTTTTTTTAATAATTAATAAAGGCCATATCCTGATGACCTGATTAAGTAAAGTACACGATGTTAAGACTTGGTGATGAGTTATTATTCATGATGAAAATGACACTAGAATGAAGTACGAAGCAACACACATTCGAAATTGGATCAAATGGTGGAAAAGATTTTACACTTTCTTTAGTTCTTATGCCATCTTCATTAGGTTTAAAATGTGTGTTATTTAAAAATTGTTACATGTAGAGAATTGTTACAAAGTTCAATGTAAACATTATTTGCTACAAGGGCCGTGATGGTGAAAACTATTAGTGATAAGTATAATTATTCTTTTATAGTTATAATTTTTGTTGTGTTTTTGTTACTTTATTGTTGCATGTTGTAATATTGATGTTTCTTTAGTTCTTTATTTAGGTGTTTATATTGATCATTCATGCCTTATATATTTGTTATACTTTAATAGCATCTCAATTGTAAATTGAGCGTATGAATCATATCTAACAATTGATTAATGAAAAACACTTTAAGTGTTTAAATTTTGATTTCACTTTATAGTTAAGTCTCCCCTCGCATATGAGAAGGATGATGGGTTCTTGTGAATGGAAGCGAGAAACTAAAGAGACGGATTTAATTTTGGGTGACAAGTTGGTCGGGTCCTATTGGAGGGCATCTCGTGCAACGGAAGCAATGTTTTTCACCGCCATCCGATAAGCTGAGCATGACTTAAAGTACTTTCACTACTTTGATCTTTTTCATCCAAGTATGTGACACAATAATCACTAAAGGAAAATCACATTCTTCTTTGTTACATAAGGGGTTAATGGTTTTAGGTCATTCTATATTATAGAGATAAAATTCACAAAACTTTTTACAAGATGTTAAAACTTTTCTACTTAGCGAAAAGTATCGCGAGCTTAAAATAGGTCAAATGAAATAAAAGTTCCAACAACCTATAGGACATACTTGAAAAAATCTGTCTTAAGCTCAAGTTGATTGAGAGAACTATAGGCAAATACCATCCAAATAGAAGATGTCGAACCTTGTTCAAGTTGTTCTTTCATGAAACCGGATCGACACTCTTTGATTATGTGTTCATTTGTAATCACTTCCTTTCCATTTGGTAATCTTTTTCAACTCAAGAAACAAATAATATGTTTATACATCTATCCTTTTTGCCCTTTTCGTTTTTTTTCTTTCATATTTGTAGCTTTTTTTTATCGGCAAATTACTTTCATTCAACACCCAAAATATACATTACATTGTACAAGTAAGACACTAACACAATGTAAAACGCCCGCAAAATCACCTATAGTTACTACTTTTACAACAAAAATTCCTACCCCATGTCATCAAAAATCATGCATCTCTCCCACTCCATAATGCGTTTAGTCACCCTATGTTTGTACCCTATGAAACCTTTGAGATACATTTCGCCAAGGATACCGCCAATTGGATATACTGTATTCATCTCTTTGTGTTCATATTTGTAGCTTGAAAATGCTACAAATATGCAAAAATTTATCACATGGCAAAAATAAACTCTCCAAAAATAAGGTAAAAACCAAGTAAAAAATCACACAAACCCCTAGTAATGTCTCATTTAATATGCAAAAATTTATCACATGGCAATGATTGTGTAAGAAGAGCATCTGTTAGTGTCTCTTCAAATCAAACAATTTCATCCTGACAATCTTCATTGACACTTCTTGTCTCATTCATTCAATTTTACACCTTTTTTCCCAACACCATTAACGGTCAAAATAATATCTGATATATAACTCCATCAATTTGGGTTATTCGGGTTGGTTTTATCTCACAACCGAACCATAATCAAAAGCTTCGGGCATCGTAAACGTGTAAGTAACTAACCAGTTCGGTTAATTTTCGTTAAATGCTTAGATGGTCCGGTATGGTTAGGCTGGTCTTACTTGGGGCAAGTTTATAGTTTCATATAAATTTCGACTTGGTCTAAAACAACGTATTTAAGTAAAGTTAATATATGTTTCATGTTTGCGTTTGATTTCATGAACTTTACTATTACTTAAAGATATTATAATATAAACAATAACACCAAAAATTAAGCATCCAAACAATAGCATAACATATTAGTTTGGTTTGGCTATTCACGGTGGTGAAGCTTGGTTCTCGAATCAGAGGGGGCCGGACTCAATTTTTTTTTAATAGGTAGTGGCAAATCGGCAGGGGCCGGATTTAACCCAGACTCAATTTACCTACGAAAATCGTAAATTCCACTACTACGCCAAAAAACGGTAGGGGCCAGGGCCACCCCTGGCCCTTATATATCCTTCGCCACTGGCTATTCACAAGTAGGGGTGCAAACGAGCTGAGCCGCTCACGAGCTACTCAAACTCGGCTCGGTAAAAAGCTCGAAACGAGCCGAGCCTTATCGAGCTCGAGCCGAGCTTGAGCCTAAAACAAAGCTCCTTTATTTATCGAGCCCGAGCTCGAGCCTGGCGTATGAAACTCGTTAGGCTCGTCGAGCCTTATCGAGCCTATGTATAGTATTAGTTTTTTTAATATTTAATCATATTTACCCTTCGTTTAAAGTTGTTAAGTTAACGAGCCCAAGCTCGAGCTTCACTTATCGAGCTCACGAGCCTAAACGAATTATTATTTATATTATTTTTATTTAATAAATTAACTAATAGATAACAAACGAGCCGAGCCCGAGCCGAGCTCAAGCTTGAGAAATTACTAATGAGCTGAGCTCGAGCTTTGAAAACAAAGCTCGAATCGAGCCGAGCTCGAGCTCTTCTAAGTTAATCGAGCTCGAGCTTGGGCTCGGCTCGTTTGCACCCCTAACCAAAAACCAATTTGGAACCGATTCATGCACCTTTGCTATCAATTATCTGTTTGGTTACGACACACGCTAGAACCAAAATCAAATATAGTTAGCTGAACTATCGATTATTTATTTGGTTTGGTTTGGTTTTTCGGTTATTTAATTTTTCTAATCTATATCTATTAGAAATAAATATGTTAAAATAATGTTGTTGTTGATGGTGCTATTATTGTTGTTGTTGAATAGTATTATCTTAAGGTAGGTGGTTGAAATTTGATGTAAATTTATTTTAAGGTGTATTTGTGTGATCAATGGATCCATAACCGGTCTTACAAACCGATGAAACCAGGTCAAAACCAAACTGGTTTGAAATCGAAACCGGTTTAGCTAAGAACCGGTACTGTAGCGAACCAGTTTGAAACCGAAACCCATTTGAAAAAAAAAAAAAAAAAACGATTTAAACACCTCTAGTGTGATGGATCCGTAACACGGAACTTGGGAATAAATGAGGTTTGCCGGTTTGTTAAAAAAAAAAATATATATTATGTTACTAATCTAAATAAGACAAATTTTTAATTGGCTAGGTTAAATGTTCCGTAAAGGTTATGCACCTTTGTCTTTTACCCCTTGTTTCGTGCATCTTTTTCTTCTACGTTTATGTATTTTCTTATTTTATGAGATTCTGTTATCTTTTAAAGTATTATTTTCCAATTCTTTGATTTGTATATCACAACTCTTATTATATTACAATTTAGAGAAAAGCTCAAGACCTTTGAACATTTTAAAGAAAGTTTCAACAGTCTTTTGTTTGTATTACTAGTGGTAATGCCCGCGCGTTGCAGCGGGTTCGTTACGCGAGGAAAATATAGTCAGTATTTTTTTTCGGTACCAGAACTTCCTATGAAGTGGCATATGAAATTCCCGATATTCAAACGTGTTAACGTGTTTTCAAAGATTAAAAGACCGAAAAGATTGATCTAATGTTTTGTTGTTTACCTCTATGTGTGAAATTTCTTTCAATGGTCTATCAGCAAAATATGCATATAAAGCTCTTAGAACAGCCTGCAATGCACAAATCCATTAAACCCATGTTTGCATTGAACAAATCTTTCAATGGATAAGTTGGGTAAAAGGTAATTTACATACGGTTTGGGTCACGCCCACCAAAAATAATGTTCATTTGTTTTTAAAATGTTAATAAAAAACTAATGCCCTAAATATTATTCAAAAGCTATATTGATACATAAGCATGTATTAAAATACACTTTACAAACACGTTTAACCTGTTTTATTTTTAGTTTTTTTTACCCATTTGTGGAGGTAAAATTTTGTGGTTGCCTTGTCTTACATGGTGAGATACGACTACAACAGGCGAGCGTTATCGTTCTAACTCAATAATAACCGGCTCCAACCTGTTATATGCACAACTGCAAACTTTTGACGTTGCTTAAAATACCAAAACTTTAATTATTTACTTTCTATATTTTCAACAAAGATTTTTCCTTGTATTTGAATTCAATACCTTTGTATCACATCGAGATACGACTCTCCACGAAGATATCGATACCTGAGTTTGTCTTTGTTCCTTGACCTTTAAAAAAAGACCATTGAATGGAAAGGTATAAATTTACAAAACAAACAAAAAAAAAAAATCGAATATTTCATATTTAACATACTCATATTCTTCAGGCATGTTCTTCTTTATTTCTTCATACGTCATACCGTCACATACACCAGCATTTATCTCATCAAGTGCACGCCATTGTATCTATAACGTAAAGAAAGTACACAAATTTTACAAATGATAGGTGATCAAAGAAGCAATTTATGTGACATGTAAAACTAACCTTGGGGAATCCAGCAATTTGATTTGCAGTCAAAATTGTTTGTTGCAATGTGCTTGTCCAAATCTAAGTGCATAAATAAAAAAAAACAATATAAAACATTGCAAACTTTGTGCAACAAACAAAGAAAATGCAAATAGTAAAATAAGTAATAGTTCTTACAGAAGCATTTTTTTGAAGGCAAGATAGTTCATGTAAGCCTTCAATTGAATGTTATAAGAGGAGGACTTGAATTTCACAATCAATCTCATTCAATTTGATCCTTAAGGTTACGGAACTTGAAGTGACAAGAGGTTAATGATCTATATTGATGAAGGAAGAAGGCAAACGATTGAAGGGTATGGATGGAAGAAGGAGGGTAGTATTGTAAAAGTCTTTTGATATTGTAAAGGATGAGGTGGATGAAATGCCTATATTACCCTCTTAAGTGTCTTAATTGTCCCAATTATGCCCATAACACCCTTAAATTTCTTGCTTAAATATGTTGTACATGTTGCTTGTTAAGTTGTACGGAAATGCAAATTACCTTGTTGTACATCACTCCTCCTTTATAATGTATTATAGATTATAGATTATAGATTATAGATTAGTCACTTTATGGTTACCATACATGGGGTATGTTTGGCAAAACTAGCTGGAGGCTGGTAGCTGTAAGCTGGTAGCTGGAAGCTGGTAGCTGCAAGCTGGTAGCTAGAAGCTGGAAGCTTTTTAAATATATTTTGGTGTTTGGCAGAGTAGCTAGAGCTTTTAATAAAATGTATAAAATGACTAAAATGGTCATAATTAAAAGTTTGTAAGGAAGGTTTTTATTTTGTTTTTAAAATAGAATGGGTATTTATGTCATTTATTAATTAAAAGCTTGTAGCTAGTAGAGCTTTTTCTTAAAAGCTTGTAGTAGTAGCTTTTCACTATAGAGCTTTTTCTCCTAACCTAAAAGCTTCCAGCTCTTCAACCAAACAAGGCTTTTTATTGAGTATGAGCTTTTTCTTAAAAGCTTGTAGCTTGAAGCTCTAAAAGCTCCTAAAAGCTCCTTGCCAAACATACCCATGGAATGTGATTAGCTTTACCTTAATTGTCAATCTAGGTAATTAGCATCGAAACTTACTGTGCAACTGATGTAATAAAAATGTATCTTTTATCATTTCATGTGATTGTGACATGTTACCTATGTTTCACGTAATCAAATTATTTTAGTTTTTATTTGCTTTCTAAATATATTTGTCCGGTATAAATCAACGGTGCTTGACGGTTCGATTAATGGACCACACACAAATCAACTAGCTGGTTTAGCTAGTTTCTAGTTAATTTTTACTCATTATTTACAATAAACACTCCAATTCTTATAACAAAATGATGGGTTTGGGGAAAAGATGCCAAGGAGTCATTCACAGTGGCTGGATGTAAAAGATTATTGCTGGGAAACATTGATGCGCCTCGGGATAATAACATGAAATGGGTTGGGTGGGTTCCGTTAAAGGTTAATCTTACGGTTTGGCGAGCTGCTCGGGACTGTTTGCCGACTAGAAGTGCTCTAGTGAACAGACATATTAACATCCCATCTACAGATTGTCCATTGTGCGATTCAGGTATTGAAGATCTTAATCATGTGATGGTTAATTGTATGTTCGCTTATGGGGTTTGGAGTGGGATATGTAAGTGGTCCAGGTTGGTTCCGTTTTTCGCTTATGATTATGATGATCTGTTATGTTTGCACAAGAATGTTCATGGGGGAAAATGGAGGAAAAAGATAGTTCGTGGTATTGTTATGATTACGACTTGGGTGTTATGGAATGCTCGGAACGGCAAAATTTTTCAACAAAAAGAGACAAAGGTTTTAGAGATTGTTGCGGAAGTGAAATCCAAAGCGTTTTTATGGTTAAAAAGTAGATCGAGGTTTGATAATATTGTTTGGAAAGATTGGTCAAAATACCCGTTGTATATTTGTAATTAATGGGGCGGTTCTCACGTTTTGAGAACTTGCCAGTGTTTTAATGAAAGTCAATGTTCAAAAAAAAAAAAAAAAAAATGATATGCCCTTTTAAAATTGACAAAAAAATAATCCTTTATGTTTCAAAACCTCACACCGTCTGTCTTTAGATACTAACCAGGTTAAATTTTTCAGTTAAGTTTGGTTACATAAGGGTAATTTAGTCTTTTTATCTACCTATTTAAAAATAGTTTAACAAATATATATAAAAAACCGTAATATATATATATATATATATATATATATATAAGGGAATGTTCAATAGAAAACTCATAGTTAACGAGAGAACTCGAGAACTCCTACTTAAATTAAGAAAAAAAAATTAAAAAAAAAAAACCATAACTCAAAATTTAAGTCATACAAAAACATTACGTAATTATCATGTATAAAGTGACACTTCGCACGTTTTTGTTACTTTTCACAATAACCGCCCCCAATATATATATCTTTCTCAGTTTCTTTCATCAACCACCACCAAACCAATTCCACCTCCGCTACCACCAACCCACCAGCCACCACCACCCCCACCATCTACCAGTATCAAAAAGAGAAAGAGATTGTTTACACATTAAAAAGAAAGAGTATATGACCTGAATAGAAACAAAGAGATAGATCGAAGGATGATAAACTGAAGAGGGAGAGAGGGGGGGGATAGAGAAACACATATGAGAGTAGTCATCTTCTCCGATCACCCCCCTCCGACTGTGGTGACCAATAACTAGCAACAACTAACACTATAGCACAATCCTCCATCCCTTCTAATCTATTCTCAACCCAGCCCAACCCAAATTAACATCCACACATCTCTGTGTGAAAGTGAATAGAGAGAGAGAAAGAGAGAGAGGGGGGATGGACTATTCATCTTCATCGGCTAGTTTAAGTCTCAGACCGATAACCGCAGGGTGATGAATCCATTGGTGATGATGGTTTGAGCCTCATGGTGGCAGTGGTGTTATTTATAGATATCATAGCCATGGTTTTAGGAAGGATTAGGAGTAGGCGGATGATGGTAGGTGAGGGTGTGATGATTGACATTGGTGGTGGTGAGTGGTGGTCGGATTTAATGGTGGCAGTGATGTGAGAGAGAGGGTGGGGTGGTGGGGGGGGGGGGGGGGTTATGTATTATTATATATTGAGTAAAATTACTAACCTACTCTCATGTGCAAGGCACATGATTAAACTTAACTGAAAATTTTGACTATGTTAGGGCTAAAGAAAAAAAGCTGCGAAGTTTTAAACATAAAGGATGATTATCATCAATTTTAAAGTTAAAAGGCAACCACTGAAAATTAAGGCAAACATAAAGCACGATTTCTATGATTAAATGTTCTCACTTTTTTGCATTCACTTTAAAATACTATTCTATTTTTTTTTTACTAATAAGATAAAGTCAAACGTCAATTTAATCTTTTCAAGTAGAAAAGCTTGCAAATTGGTAAATCTACCAGGGCTATTTGTTAACCTTTGCGTGCCTATTAAGTGTTCAATCATTAAGAAATCTCTAAACCAGTAAGAGGTCAGACTTGACTTGGCCTGACTAGTTGGTAGTGAAAAAGGTGGTGCTTGAGTGGCCGGCTAAGTGTTATGACCAGATATGAACAGATAAAGGGGTAAATTTTCATTCAGCATCATTTTAAAACTTAATAGGTTAGGCTTACTGACTGATTCAGGGGTGTTATGTCAATGAACCAAACACACTTAATACTGATTAATTCAGATGTAGCATTTTAATGGTTCCATTAAGAGGCTACCACATATCTCTACGGTTCAACATCAATACATTTTCATTGACGCCACCACATATCCCCGGGCCCTTCTTAAACTCCCCCTTGATAAAATGGACCCTTATATTTCTATATGGTGGTGGATACGATAGAGGGGACGGCAAATAGTAAATGGAAGGCAGTGGTGAAAAGAGTTCGGGATGAAAGTATTCGAGAAAAAAACTAACCATGAGTTTTCAACTTATAGTTTTTTTGTTTTTTAGATGTGTGTTGTGGTTTTAGTGTTCTTTGTGCCAATTTCACCTGTTCAAAACTTAATAACAAAATGAATAATGTGACATTTAGGTAGAGGTAAAGATGGTTAGAGTATACCTTATAGCCTAAGAAACTAGTGTCTAATATTAAACGGTTAAATTTAACTTAAAGTTTATATCTAAGATTTAAATATAAATACACAATTAAACTTACCGTTTCAGTAGATTAGGTCAATCGATGTTTTCTTCAAATTTTAGAAATCGGTGTTAAAAAATAATAACACATTGCTTCAATCATGATCAAGTCAATTTTGATCATAATCATAAACTATACTGTTCCAACTTGGCCTCTTTAGTTTTTTTAATCAAATCAAACCAAACATGTCGATTTCAAGTTACTTTCACAATGACCGTCCATATTATATTAAAAATATTTATAAACCCTAAACTAAGCATCCCATTAGAAATTATAGAATAACCAGTATCATAATATATGAATCGATTATCCAATAAATAATTACTAAAATACCAAATAATTTAACAACTTTGTCTTATGCACTAACCTTGTTTAACAACTAATTCAGAAAAATAAAACCAGATGGCCTTTAAATAAATGTAGATTTGAAATAGTTGAACACTTTTTAATCCTTTCAATAGGAGAGTGAGAAATCAAAATAAAAAAGACCTAAAAAGTGTACTATCATAAAGTTGACCGAATACCTAGGGTTGCAAACGAATCGAACGAATACGGACTAAGACTTGTTAAGGAACACAAACAAGACCTAAATAATGTACTAAAAAAAGTCGTTTGTTAAGGAATATGTGTGTTCACGAACAATTCATGAATACTTATCGAACGAGATTTTCTGTTTGTGTTCGTTTGTTAAGAAAATGCTCTTGTTCGTTTGTTAATTTTGTTCATGAACGCACACGAACACAAACGGTCAAACGGACATCCATGAACACAAACAAGTGTTCACGAATACAAATGGACACAAACGAACATAAATAAGTGTTCATGAACGAAAATAAGCACAAACTGGCATATATTAACTTTCGAATAAGATCAATTTCACATATATTAAGACACTATCTAGAACCACCCAAAATATAACCTAATTATCCAAATATAATTGATACTCAACATAATATTTGTAAACGCAATAAAGTAGTCTCTTAAAAAAACTAAGTTTGTATCTTAAACTTGAAGTCTTCAATAATCTATCGAAAATAAACTTGAAGACATCAATCGAACATAAATGAACACGTTACCAAACGTTCACGAACATAAACGAACGAACACGGCCTATGTTCATGTTCGTTTGTTTAACTAAATGAACGAAAATTTGTGTTCGTGTTCGTTCATTTATTAAACGAACGAACACAAACGAACTTCCCGCCGAACGGTTCATGAACCATTCGCTGAAGGTTCTGTTCGTTTGCAGCCTTACGTATACCCCTTTAATCCATTTAGCTTTTATTTGACCTAATTTTTGTTTCATTTGTTAGTTTTTATAAAGAAAATAATACGTTGTTGCGTTGAAAACCCTATTTAAGAACTATCGTTCATCAACTTTTGTAAAAAGAAGTTGATATATACTTGTGTTGAAAATAGAGTTGAAATTCAAAACAAAACAAAGTAATTTTTATATTGAGACTAATAGCGAGTGTTGGCATCAATGACGAACCGAATCGATGCCAACCGAATAACATAACTACAGATATTATCGAAACCGATACTGGTATTCGTTTTATTGCTTTTCAATAATTGCAAAACACGTATACATAATCTTTTGAATATACCACCACTTTGTGGTTGTATTTTCTATTCAGGTTATTAACTTATTAAACTAAGTGTCGGTATCATCCATTCTATGCTACATTGAAAAATCATAATTAACAAAAACTTAAAAAAAAGTATATGAACATAAAATTAACAAAAAATAAAATAGAAATACGAAAACATATACCAAAGATAGTGAAAGTCAACGGTTTGGATGTGACCTCCCAAAATCCGCAAGCTTCCGTGATCTATTAGCACAGAACGATTTAACATTAGATATATGCGGCCGTATATCGCCGTTAACTCCACCGTCTAACGGCGGCTTCCCTTTAACGTTCCACAACCTATTAGGACTCGCACGCACTAACGGACTCAAACAAAACACCATCTCCGACACACTCCGCTGCCCACCGCCACGCCTCGCCGTCGTATGCGACGGCGTCTTCCTCGGCGTCTGTTTAAACGACTCCGTCCCCGCCGTTTCATAACCGCTTGACACGTCACTAAAATCATCTCCACCGTCAGACCCCACCGGCGACATTCCACGATCTCGAACACACCGTTGATGCTTACGCACAGCAGCCGTGGACGATGACGTCACCGAAGACGATGAAACAGTGTCTTCGTCACGGCTGGTGGATCTGAAAAGATTTGAGAAAGATGAGAATTTGATTAAAGTCTTCTTCTTATTATTATTATTATTATTATTATTGTTGTTGTTTGATGACGTGGCACCGATGCAGCTTCTGGAACTAACTGCTATTTGTGGTGAGTTATAGAATCTATGATCTGATAGGCTGTGGTTGAGGTGAGGTTTGTTAGGCCGTTGGACAGTTGTAACAGAATTCACCGGATTATTGTACGGAGAAACAGAGCGTGGAACGTGTGGAATATTAATATTCGTATTCGAATTACAGTTGTTCTGTGATTGGGTTTGGGCTTGTGCTTCTGCTTGTTTCTGAGCTAGGAGTAGTTTGAAGAGGCGTTCACGGAGACAAGAGGCGCAGACGCCGACGCTGCTGCTGAGATCGGTGCTGTGCTTCTTACACTTCCTCATCTATAGATATATGATATTAATATAAAATATATTGTATATGAAGTTACGTACATATATATATGTATCTATGTGTGTATCTGTGAGATGGAGAGTCAGTGGTGGCAGTGATGGTGGTGCTGCCGCTACAACCGGCGGCAGTGGTGGTGGTTAGGATGGGATGGTGAGGTGTGAAGAATAAGGTTGTACAGTAATGGTGGGTAGGGGAGTATAAAAACTTAAAAAGGGTGGATTTTACATTTTAGCCCCTTGGTGTTTGTTTTCTGTTGTAGTATACTCATAATTGATGTTTTTAGTAACTTAAATGGGAAGTTTTAGAGCTGGACGGGACTGAGTATTATATAGATTGAAATATGTGGGGGTTATGTAAAACTTAACTTGTATAAGACGATAAGATAAGTTATGTTTTGCGGATAAATGATAATGGTTTTTATCTTTTAATATTTGTAAAAGAGCCTTACGTCATCTTGTTCTTGTAAATGTCAAATATAAATTAAGAAAACGTTTAGAAATAAATTTATTTCTTTGGTATCTTTGGTATAAATTAAGATTTTATATGGCAAGCTTATTAGTATTTTGAACCATAAGCTAGCCATATAATAATTCTAGCAATTTAATGAATAACAATCGTAACTTAAACTTTTGTTGATAAGAGGAATCTCAGTATAACAGAGAAGTAGCTTTGTTTTCATCTAAGACCCACCGTAGTCGAGCGCTATCGGGGCAAAAAGTGAAAAATAGCGCCCCCACACCACTACGAGGGGAGGAGGGGGGAGGGAGGGGGGGGCGCTATACGTTATATTAATAACGCCTGACAACATTTGTACGGCAGCGTTATATTAATAACACCTGACAACATTTGATCCATCCAATTGCTTTTTGACACGTGGCGGCTCCATAAAAAAAGGGTCAAAATTTTGACCGTTGTCTACATTTCGAACGGTAAAAAAAAATTTAAACTTTATATATAAACACACAAACACACACCATATTAAAAAAACATACCACCACACAAACTAAAAACATACCCCTTCAAACACACTACAAACCAGCTATGGGTGATGGATTTCCAAATGACCTTGCCGAGCCATCGAATCTCGGCGATACGCTCGCCGGAGACGTCGTGCACCGGTGTTTTCTTCTCCTCCTCCTGCTCCTCAACAAGTGTTTTTTTCTCCTCCTCCTCCTCAACAACTGTTTTTTCTCCTCCTCCTCAACATGTGTTTTTTTTCCTCCTCCTCAACATGTGTTTTTTTTCTCCTCCTCTTCCTCTTCCACGTGTCTCCAACCCCGTCCCCTCCACTCCTCCACTCCCTGGATACACTCCCACGCACCCTGATGCTGATTTCACTGCAAAGGAGATTGTGTGGTGCGTTGATTATGTTATGGCTGAGAGAGGATTGGGCGTCTACAGTTTGTGGAGACCCAACAGAACCCCACCCCCACCCCAACCCCTCCTGATCGGGAGCCAACCGAGGAGGACCTGGAAGCTTTAAGGGATGCTATAGAAGAAGAATTATCTAGTGTTTAAATAAGTAATTTAGGATTATCTAGTGTTTAAATAAGTAATTTAGGAATATGTAATGTTTAAATTAATATTAGTTGTAACTTTTATTTTTTTTAATATTAGCTATAACTTTTTTTTTAATATTAGTTGTGTGTTTTTAATATTATTTGTCTTTTATTTTAATTATTTTGAATTAAAAGATTAAAAAAAATAATAAAATAAACAACCATTCAGAAATAGGGACTTTAAAAATAAAGTCCTACCACTACACATCTTTTTTCACTTTATCTCTCGATGACAGAAGCTTATTACATATATGTAGGTCAAAATGTACATAATTAAATGATATATCTCAATTTTCACGCGTACCTACCTCTTTGCCTACTCTTAAGGCAAACAGAACAAGCTTGCCATTGACAATGAAGATGAAACTTAGTAGTGTGATTGGTAAAATTGTTAGTATAGATTATTATAGCTTCTTGTTGTTAATATGTATAGTGAACATAATATTTGAAGAGATATGTAGTTTCAGACTTTCAGTATATAACCTGTATTTTGATATTTATATCCACTTGTTAATTTACATCATTGATGTTTATTTATGATGACATGTGTGTCTATTTATTGCATGCTACTTGAAATCCGATGTCTTTAGATCTATAAAGTGAAGGGAGTGGAGGGGTGTGGGTGGGTGGCATGAGTTGACATGTGATAGTGAAGGTAGGGATGGTAACGGGTCAGGTATGGGTTGGGTTTGGCTAATACCATACCAATACCCGGTTATAAAATCTCATACCATACCCATCCCATTACCCGTCCAGTATTTGTCGGGTATAGAGCATACCCGCGGATATCGGGTATACCCGTTGGTATTTACATGGGTGTGTGTATATATATATTCTTTTATAGTCTTATGTTTTAAAAAAATTTAAATTATATGAAATTGTAATAAGTAACATATATATCATAATCACATAATAATTTTTGATACATTTAAAATGTAAATATATATTATAGTATGAATTTTGAAAACTATTTTTATATTTCATAGCATATAAATATAAATAATAATGTTATTAGAATAGATGTTTTAAACGAAAAGTTTATTTTTCAAATAATAAATCTATTAGAATGTAACATTACTAAAAAATAGTTAAGTAAAGATATATATAAAACTTAGAAGTCTTCGGGTATATGTTTCGGGTAGACGGGTATTTAGTTTCGGGTAATCGGGTCGGATATCATCTAACACCAATACACCATACCCATCCCATACCCGCGAAATATTTTTTTTCCAATACCAAACCCGTCCCATACCCGCCAGGTATCGAGTATACCCGTTGGGCTCGGGTTTTTTTGCCATCCTTAAGTGAAGGGGCGTGGGTTTGGAGGGGTTTCGAGAGTGGAGGGGCTTGACTTTAGGGCTTGGGTTTTGAATAAGTTTGTATGTATATATCTTTTTAAAGCATCCAATCAAGTTGCAGCCCACCCCACCCCAAGCTCGTGACAATTCCCACACCATAAGGGTCATGTCTCAATTCCTACGCTATGGGGTGGTGTTTGGGCTTGAGTGGATGCCCCAGGCCCATTCCTTACACTCTAAGGCACCTAAGAATTGGTGTGTGATTTGTACGTGGGAGTCTGGTCATGATTGACACCGACTAGATGTATCTAGGGGCGGTAAATAGATTAAGCGAACATGAAAACGCGACTTATTTATGATTACTCAATAAGTCATTTAAGTTTATCTTTGTTTCTTCTACTTTGAATTCCAACTAAATCAATGACGGTGTCACTATATTTTTTAACTTCTAATTGCAAGTCAAAATATGCAACTATTAAGATGTGTATAATGTGTTACTTCAAAGTGGTTGAGGGTTCTAGTCATGGGTTTGACGTGTTAAGAACCTTGGGAGGCTGGCACAAAATAGTATAATTATCTGACACGACCATTTTTACACCTGCTAATTAGTGAAAAAATCTTTGATACGCCACTATTTCTAGTCTTGTATATAATTAATATATTTAGGCATGTGTTTAGAGAGCATGTAAGTTAGCGGTTATATCAAAAGAAGAAAAAGATGAGATAATGCACTTGTTATTCATAAGCTTGTTGACATGTAAGTTGATACTTTGACTTGTTTTGTGTTTATTCTTATGTGGGTCATGAGAGGTCAAACTAAGTATAAGTGGGTATTAACTATTTTGGCAAGGCCAAATACATTTGTTCGTGTGGTTCATCGAATCATGACCATCGGTGTCGAAATCAAATTAGTTTCGAAAAAGTGTGCACTTCATATCTATCAACTTGTAACGATGATTATTCATATTTTCTTTTGATCTCAAGCAAACTATAACTATATAAATAAATATGATTACACTAAAATCATCAACAACCGATGTGTTTATTGTGAGACACAATTTACGCTCTGGGTTACATTTGGAATAAGAAACTACTAACAGTTATATACTTTTATTTTTTCCGGATGTTAAAATTATTTTTATTTTATGATATCAGTTCATTTCGTAAATCTATACATATAATATTTAGGAGCATTTTAGGACACTTGGCAATCATTTAGGCTCCTAGCATTTAATGGTCATCCCTCATGGCACAATGTGGTAATTTATAAAATTTTCTTTTTTTTTTAATCAAAATCGATTAAATATATAAGCCCTCAAAAAAAACACGGAACATAACCTAACACCCAATTTCTTTCATAACCTCCTTCAAGCCAAAACCCTAATCAAGGCGATCCTTCGAATCAGAGCACTATTGCCGTCTTCTTCATCTCCTCTCCAAGGTTTTCTCTCTTCCATCTTATGTCAATCAATAGTTCTTCTTCATCTGTCTGTTTTTTTATATTTTTTTGTGTGTTTTTCTGTAGAGAGAGAGAGATACCAGAGAGCCGATTATCAGGTAACAATCATATAACTTCATCTTCTTCGTGTTTAATCTCACTATTATCGTTCTCTCCATCCCTGCTTCATTCTTCATCAACCCTAATCAATAACCGTGAGATTTGATTTCAACAGGTATCATAGAAACTGTTTTAATTGTAAGTTTCTGTTTCCGATTTGACATTCATAACATTTGATTTTTAACATTTGATTTCTAATCTGTGTTGTTATCGGTTTTAGGGTTTAGATTTAAAGACAGATTATATGTTTTGAAATCTGTTTTCTGAATATGTTTTACGATCTGCGTTGTTCTCTTCAATTGTATAACAGGTGGTGGAATGGGTATCGATAGTGGCAGTGGCTGTGATGAGTCAGATTTATACGGACCATTGATGATGATTAAAGGTGTGTCATATTGCTTACAAAGTTACAATTGCCTTTTTTTCATTAGCATCCTTCCAATTTGTTTTACATTAGTGGGATTGCATTCAAATACCCATATGAGAAATTTTTTGATCAGGTGTGTGTATTTATTATTATTACTATTATTATTTTTCAACTAAATATCTCGATTCTAGATTCTTAATTTTTATTTATTTTAGTACCTGTTGATCTTTTCACTTCAGGTATTATAAAACGTGCTACCGAGTTTCAAGTCTATAAAGAGATTGCTCGACCTTCTGGCATTGACTTTGCTTATGCAGGTAATACCAGTGTGTATCACACAAAGGATTGTTCTATTATGTATATCACATTCTAAGTAATTTTGTATACCTTTCATTTAATATATTCACTTGCAGAATGATAAGTTGAAGCTTTTGAAACCTGGCTCCCTTCAACATCTTGGTGAAAATATGTTTGCTTTTCTATATTGTTTCGACATTAAAGAGTAGCTTCTGACAAGTTTTAAATCCTTTCTTATTGGTATATTACGTAGGATGCTTTGAACTGATTTTCTATTCTGTTTCTATAGTCGCGATTAATTATTTTGATTTATGTTTTAAGTATCGACACCAAATCTTCAAGGATCAAGTTTTCAACTCCATTATATGTTATTTGCGTTTTATTTCAATGTTCAAGCGGGATTATTATTTTTTATGTTCAACCCTAATCTACATCTTATTTTTATTTCATTGTTCAACCCTAATCTACATCTTATTTTTATTTGATTGATTTTTTTTGTTGTAGGTAATTAGTCGCCAATTAAGTCTAGGGGGTCAGATTTGGATAAGAATTAGTATAAAATATGTGCCATTGTTCGTGAGGAGTACGCAATTGGAAAGCAAGGGTATGTAGCTACTTTTCAATTTTGTTATGTTATATTCTTCCCATGGTGCGTTTTGTGCGGGTTAAAACTGATTATGTTGGGGTTTTATGGTATAGTTTTCCTTCAGGTATTATAATTTTGACCATGTTAGTGTAAGATGATCATGGATTCTTGGATATGTAGCCAGCTCTTTTGATGTTAGTAAGACGATCACCGAAAACAGGATTTTTCGGCGCGAATAAGAAAAGTACTAAAGATAGCCACTGTACACGCCTATTCAGGATTTTTTAGCTCTTATAGACATACTTTAGCAAAAAGCCGTTTAAGATTTAGAGCTTGTCAGGTATACATAGAAAGTAATAATTTATTTGTTCTAAATGACAAGATTATTTTGGCTGTTATAATATTTACCACAATATATATTTAGTTGGTTACTGTATATTCTAGCGAATCGGTTATTGGAAGCCTAGAAATATACAACGTTTGATTTCGATTTGGTTAGTCAAATGGGCTATGCAAATACATTTAACTATAATGGATATGGCCATATGGGTCAAATGGTTAGGGTGTAACTCGTGATTGGATGGATATCAATATATTAGAAACAAACCTTTAATAGAACCATTAATTTAAGTAGTTTGTTAAGTTGTGACGATGATGACGACGACTTAGTTGGTTGTGGAAGTGAAGTAAGTGATGATGCAGCAAGTTGGGAAACACTTGAGGATACTGAAATAGAGGTTTGTTTCTATTAAATGTTTATATTTTCAAAATATATGGCCATATCAGTTGTGGCTGGAGGAGTTCAGTACATTCATAGTCTAGCAGCTCGAGGAGTTCATTATTTTCATCATCCAGGGCCAATTCTTCAGGATACCGGGTTCTTTTTGCTTCCCGTACGTATAACTTAATGCTTAAAGTTTTGTTTATGTGTGTTAATAATGTGTTAATAATAGTTATCTCATAGCCATACATCTCAGTGGATTGATAAGCGCTGAAACGACGTCTGAAACGCTGAAAGGTCGCTGAAACAACGCTGAAATGTTGTAACAGCGGCGTCTGAAAGGCGCTGAAACGCTGAAACAGCAACGTCTGTAAGGTGCTGAAACAGCCACATCAGACGATATAACAGCCACAACATCAGACGTGTTTACCTATGAATGTTTATCGAATTTAGCTATTTGTCAAATCATACGTGCAGTGTGTATGTAAGTTCTTAATTTGAATATCATGCTTGAATATAAGTAGGATATTTGAACATAAGTTTCTGATGCTTTTTATGCCTCATTTTATTATCCTAATTTAGGGTCATTGATTATGAATGAAAATACTTTTGCTATATTCTTTTGCTCATTTCTATTGATTTGGTTAACTAATTCGGTAAGGAAGTGGGTATGTATTAAATATAATAGTTGTAAACTTACAATGGAATTATTAGGAATATGTATATTTGGATTTAAATTAAATATTTTTATATTGTGCAGCGAAGTAACGATAATATAGGACATCAGTGCTTTGTTTAGCATCAGTGCTTTGCACATCAATGTTGTTGCACACCAGTGCTGTTGCACATCAGTGCTTTGTTTTAAGCTGTTTTTAGTGTTGTTGCACATCAGTGTTATTTTCAGTGCTTTGTTTTCAGCTGTTTTTAGGGCTGTTGCAGAAAATGGTTTTTGGTTTAACATCAGTGCTTTGCACATCAGTGCTTTGTCTACACATATCAGTGCTTTGTTTAACATGTTCATACATGAACTATAGTTTCTGTAGCATGTGTGTTAACTACTAATACATGTTCACACCTTCAAAACTCAACGACTGGTAGAGGCTATCATACCTGCTCAACAATCGGTAGAGGTTCCTACTCACTGACTGGTAGAAGTCTTTTTCCTGCTCAACAGTTGGACTCATTTTTGGATACATGGTTAATCATATTATTTTACATGTGTGTCTAGAGTTATAGAAGGACACAAAACCCTAATGTAAGGTAAATTGGTGATTGCGGTCCGGAACATAATCATGAATTTACACGTACGTTAAGGTAGTGTGAAATTCTATCAAGGTTTTCGGTAGTTGACCAATTATAAACCTTAGTTATCTGGTAGTTCATTTAGTCTTTCAATAGTCCATCAACTCATTCCTTTTAGGACTCCTAAAACTTAAGATTCTTATTCTCCTTGCTATTTCAGATGAACCTAATCGAACCCTTAAAACTCACACATATCAAAACTCTTACCCAAATTATTCGAAACAGTTTATTCTATTACCTATAAATTTATGTCATGCCTTAACTCGAAACTTCCCAAACCACCCTTGTCCTAATTTCTACCCAATCACCTTCAACCCTGTGTTTTCAATAAACTTCGGGACGAAGTTTCCAAAAGTAGGGGAGACTGTAACATCGCAAAATTTTCCCCAAAATTTTAATACATAAAAAGCCCTTATATATATATATATTTTTTTTTATTACACCTTTATCATTAATATTATACAAATGTGCCTAAGTCTTTATTTATCCTAACTCACAACTTATATACATACATAAATGTATATAAATAATAATAATAATAATAATAATATGATTCTAAATTCTTTTCTTTTTTCACATACAAGATTTTTTTTTAAATAAAGCCTTGAGTCAAATTGTCAAAGTCCTAGTCAAAGTCTTAGTCAAACAGTCAAAGTCTTAGTCAAATAGTCAATTCATCATAAAACCTTACTTTATGGTGTTGACCAATTTTAATGTCTAATTGAATCCAAAACTAGTATAAAAACCCACCTATGACCCATTATACTTTGCACCTCTAAATCGATTGTTTCAATCCGATTAAACTTTCCCTCATACCTTTCTTCTATAGTCTATTACTTCTACAATTGAAGCTTTGATTATAAGCTCTTGTAATTGGCAACTTTGGGGCTACACATATTCTATTTCTCGAGACATAATACTTTGCTAAGGTGAGTTTACGTAACCATGTTTATGCGATTCTTTATACTTGCAACAATTATTTAAGCAATTCAACATGCATGTCTAGTAGTAAACTTTATTGCCTCATGAATTAGTCAACAGTTTCAACGAGTTTCAACGAGTTTCAACATTTACATAATCATTAGCTATGGCCAAGCCGGCGATACTCAATAATAGATCTATTGGATTGACAACCCCACCCGGATACGTGTACCTCCTACATAGGTAACGTGGGTGATTGTTATCGTTCAACATATTACTAAGGTGAACCGTAGATGACGGGATGGACCTAAACTAGTCGGAGGTTTGATTATGTCAACATATTATACTATTCATGTAGACTTAAATTTACGATAGACATACGAATTGCTAAACTTTTATACTTAAACTATATGCTTAACATGGATTATGTATTCTCACCAACTTCTAGTTGACCCCCCCATTTTTCCAAACTCAACAGGAAATACTGATGCATGAAGTCTAGAGCTAGCATGAGGAGATATTTGAAGTTTTAAACTTTGTTTGATTATTTGATGTAGACTTTAATGTAATTCAATTTTGTAATGAAATAAAGGATTATTTAAACATATGTATTACCATGAGCTACTGAACAATCATCAATACGTGACATCCCGATGTTTCCGCCATCGGTTGGGGTGTTACAGATTGGTATCAGAGCCATGGTTATAGGGAATTAGGTTATTAGAAAAATAATATAGTCTATAACCATAGGATTTAACCAGTACTTGCTTCTTTTACTTGCTATTCTCTATCTCCCTCCTACTTCTTATCCCTACATTAATCCCTACGAGAAGGTTGCTCTCCATCACTGGATCCACTCTTAGACTAATAAGGCAAAACCCTCAGGTTTAACCTGAACCACCTTGAGATCTCGTCGAAGTTCTAGATTTTAATAACGAACACGTGCAATCTGGAAGGGTGAACGCCTGTATTCTGAGTCTTCTGTCTAGGCTGGCATTGCGCATATATCCCAATCAGACGAGGGACCCGGATGCCTACCTGGGAATTCTCGGGATGAGTGTTCACTTATAGGCTAAAGCATGTCTTCACTATGTTATTGGAATCTGAAATCTTTGATACGTCAACGTTTTCGTTTATTCGTTTTAATTAATGAATAAATGATTACATTCCTTATATCACCTCATTCATTTCATGCCACATTGAACCTTCATTGTGTCCCTTACAGATCATGTCTCCACGTCGCAGCACTCGCAATAACAGTGGTGAAAACCAAGAGGAAAGTAACAACAACCACAACAACAACAAAAACAACAAAGGTGTTGATGCCCAACTGGCTGCGATTATTTCCCAACAAATGGCGCAACAAATCAAAACTCTGGTTTCTAACTTGTTGGCTCAAGTCATCCTAATGAATGGGAACGGCAATGGAAATGGAAATGGCGATGGAAATCACATAAAGAACGAGACCTTAGTTCGGAAAGGCGAGAAAACAAGTATTGTGGCCGCGGTAACTACCGAGAACCAGAAGCGCAAGACCAGGGATCCTAATGTAAACCTCACTACACAAGCTTCTAACAAGAAACCCTATACAAGAAACTTTCCATTGTGTAACACATGCAAACGACATCACCCCACTGTTTCAGTGTGTCGCCTGTGCACCAATTGTGGTAGGTATGGCCATCTGGTCAACACATGTCGTGAGTCCCCAAACCCTAACACCAACCAACCAACCAACCCTGCTCAGGTTGCTAATCTTAATCATCCTGGTAAATACAACTATGGTCAATGCTATGAATGTGGAAACCCAAATCATTTCTGTAACCGATGCCCTAAACTAAATCGAGATCAAGACCCTCCAGCTACTTAACAGCAAACCCCACCATTTGAATGATGTCTACTTTTTAATTCTATGTATTGACACTTTTTGATTCACGTAATAAATTCAAGTATTATCATAACATCTGAGTGCATGCTTGTTTGAATGTGAACTAATTGCTATATCTATAATCATACTTGCTTACTTGTACAACAATTAGTTGACTACCAAACAACCTACTCAACGATTGGTAGAGGTCATCATGTCTTTCCAACAGTCGGGGGAGGCCCTACAACCTGCTCAACGACTGGTAGAGGCTATCATACCTGCTCAACAATCGGTAGAGGTTCCTACTCACTGACTGGTAGAAGTCTTTTTCCTGCTCAACAGTTGGACTCATTTTTGGATACATGGTTAATCATATTATTTTAACTTAACATGTTTCAGGTTCTATTTGCTTGAAGATTTGAATTGATGCTTGAAGATATGTGTATAGTTTTATTCAATTTGATGTACAAATTCTAGAACTATTGTATGTAATTCATTTAAATCATTTAATGGAATCTATTATTCACCATGAGCTACTGAACAATCATCAATACGTGACATCCCGATGTTTCCGCCATCGGTTGGGGTGTTACACCTTAATGGTTTAAAAATTTAAGAGACCCTGTATTCTCACATGGCCAGCTTTATGTCGCATTGTCAAGAGTTAAAAGCAGGGCAGGAGTGAAGTTACTTATACTTGATGCTGATGGCCAAGTGAAGACTAATACAAAAAATGTGGTGTATAAAGAAATATTTAGTGATATTTGAATAGAATGTGTATTGGTTTCTTTTAAATCTTAATAAAATATTTCTGCTACATTTTTTTATATGTTTTACCACTCAAAATAATTGTACGTTGGTGAGCCGCGTGTAACGCGGACAAAGATCTAGTATACAAATGAATAGTAACAATAAGAGTACCTACATCATTGTCATACTTTCTTATCTTTGACTAGTCTCAAATGAATTATATGCCCTTTTCTCGTTAGAATTAAACGGAATTGTTATAATTAATATGATTATGACAACATACTATGTGACAAACCATTATTGTTTGTTCGCCAGCCAAATTTAAAAATCAATGTGATGACAATGTAGTTTTTTTCTTCTGTTAATGTTAATTTTTTTTAATTATATATATTTTTTGGGAAACTGATTGCGAACTTTGTATGGATATACATAGTAAAATAGTTTACCATTTGAATCTTTAAGCTGGAAAATTGTCCACATCTAAATTATGGTAGTTGGGCTTTAAGAAACAAAAGTATTATTTTCTTTTAATAATACACAAATGAACTCACCAAAAGTTTAGAAAATACCTCACATTTTTTGTTGATGCAACTATAATTTAGAACATAAGAAAGCGTTCAGAAGACTTGTCGATTTGACCGGTTTTTACTTATTTGACAGATCAAAAGATTTTTTTTTTCATAAAAAAATACCTTTATCATATTCGTTATGAAAACTATAGACCATATCAGCGGTTAAACTCCTAGCTTCAGTATTTCACTGGTCATTTTAGTGTCTATATCATTTCTTCCAAAAAAAACATTAAATATGAAATTATGTTTTAAGTTTTAACATTGATATATACATACACGTATTTAAAATATACAACCAATTTTATTTCTGTATTTTACTTGTGCACATGTGTCAGTCTAAAAAGTTTGGTCAGCCAAATTTAAGAGCATTATATAGTATTAAATTATGGATGAGTTATGCAATATGGTGTTTTACATTATGTTCATTTTATCAACTCAATAATTTTGTAAATGTAAACACAGCCTTACCTTTTGACGTAGACCACTGAGCTCTAAATTCTTTCTCCATATAGTCATTTGTATTGTATATCATAACTTTATGAAAAATAATATTTTTTGCCGATTATAAAATGCATACTTGAGAAGTAAGTTTCACTAACAACAAAAATTTTGTAATGGTATTGAAAACATTCAGTTTTTATTTCAATAAACTAATAAACAGTGGCGGAACCAGAAACTTTTGACTAGAGGGTCAAAATCAATTTATATTTCAAATTTATTAATGTATTATAATTTTGTTTATCAATTGGTGTCATGTAAATAAAGTAGTAACCGGATAAAGTTTTATAAAATATAATTTAGATTAAAAAAACCCAAAAAGTTTTATAGTACAATATATCAGGAAATTAGAAAACAATAATAATGAAGTATTTATAATCAAAAGTTACAAATGGGATGCAATGCTTCCTTCAATATTACTAAGAGTACCCGTAGTGGCAACGTTGTGCAGCGCTATAGGCCCTATAGCGTCGGGGAACACCGCCCCCCCAGGCGCTATAGGGCGTTTTGGGTTTGAATCTTTACCCACATAACTGGCGTTTTGCATGGCATTGGGCACATAAATTGATTTGAATGCTTTTGACCGGGGTTGGGGTGGTTGTTCGAAGCATTGAATAAAAAAAAAATAATTGTTATATAAATATACATAACACAAGACTCACACACACATATACATTCTTCACTTTGCTGCACAAACACTACACACACACACTTTGAAATTTTCTTGTGAGGGAAGAGATGAATCCTTTCGGTAGAGGTTTCGGGTTTGGTTCCCAAACCAGTGGCGACAACACCCGACCTATAGCTCCGGGTTCGGGTTCAAATCCGCAAACTTTCACGAACCTCTTAAACCAACCGTATGGTTGGGACCCGAACATGTATAATGTTAACATGGGAGGGAGTTTTGGGATGCCCATAGGAGGTGGGTTTGGCCAATCCCAAGTGTACGGGTCATCCCAAATGTTCGGCTCTTCAAACGCTTGGCAAGAGTCGGTTCCGGAGACACAAGGCCCGGTTGAAGAGGAAGAGCCGTGATAAGTTAGTCCCGGCATTTGCTGAAATGAACCAGCGGCTCCAAGACTTGCGCGATATCGGGGCTCAGCGTATCCAAGAAAACCGAGAGGTCGTTGACATCATGAAGGAACGACAGTTTGAACGCGACTTTGCTTTTTACACGGCAAATCACGACCACCTAGAGGGGAAAGCGCTGGAAATGGCTTTGAGCCGAAAGGCAAAAATCGAAAAAAAATATGGTTTCTAGTATTTTTATCTTTTATTTATGGTTTGTAATTTTTTTTTTAGTATTTGTATTTTTTTTGTTTTAGTATTTGTAATTTTTTTATTTTTAATGAAATATTATTAACTATTAAATATTCTTATTTAAATAAAAAACAATAATTAACCAATCATTACCAATCATTTATAACCCCCACATAACCCCCCTTCCCACTACACCCTCTTTTTCCATAACCCCAACATAACCCCTTTTCTATTACTTTTTAATATTTTAATCCTATAACCCCCACATAACTATCCACCACTACACATACCCTAATGTTTAGCTGTACTAAAACCTACTTTACCTCTTGTACTCGTATGATAAATAATTTAAAAAAATATATGAAAGAAAGAAGTTTGATAATGGGCTTAATTAGATTGGGCCCAAAAAAAGAAGTTAAACCTAAATATATAACTATCATATATATCCGTCTTCTTCAAATCTCACTGCACTCTATAACCTTCAATCTGCTCGCCGGAAAGCAAGTGCAATTCGGAAACGAAATCTTATCTAATTTCATTTTTACATTTCTTTCCACATTTCAGCTACTATATGAAGGGTCAAACTCTAAAAAATCCATTAGACTTTGGATACCCCTCTAAAGAAAGGTTGGCCAGCCGGAGGGTCAGCGGACCCTCCTGACCCTCCTTTGAATCCGCCCCTGCTAATAAAGTGCTTGTATCATAAGGCTGGCATGGATTAGATTAATATTAAGCAAAGCAAATTGAATTTGATGTATTGTCATTACGGTGGAGTGACATCCTCCTTGCTTTCTTTATAAGAGGTGGGAAGTTCGAGTCCTATCGGCAGCAAGATGCTGCTGGTGGATCGGGTTTTACCAATTTTCTACTGTCGTGCTTTCGGGCGGGTGGGGGTCGGGTTTTCCCCGGTGTTGGGAACTACATGGGCGGGCCTTGGCTACCCAACTGCTCCCGGAACGCTGGGGTCGCGGGGGCCTGTCCATAGTGTGGGGGCTCATATGGGTAGTCGGACAGAAATGTTAGTTGGGTAGTCGGCCAGAAATATTAGTTGGCCATTAAAAAAAATCATGCTTTATGAATTTTTTGTTTTTACTAAGGTTGTAAGTTATGTGTAGTTAGTACATAATGTTTCCGTAGGTTTCTACAAGTTTCTTCCACGAATTTAAACCTGCAACCTTTTCCTTCTATCATCTCCGCTTCTTTTCAATGTCCGCTCTTCTATCATCGAGCTAGTTTCGCTTCTTTATGCGTTCTCACATCTAGTATCATTTGTCTAAGACCTAGTGAAGACAATGTTTTGTTGTTTTCTCTTACAAATTGAATAATTTAAGGTTATGTACAGAAATAAAACCGAAATTCGAATCTGACTTTTTGAAACATGGTTAGGATCAATGCTTTATCATATCTATACAACTAATATATGAAACTCAATGTGGACACTTGTCAATCCCGCATTGAGCCTCCAATCACATAACCAATCAATTTGTGCCAAGTGTCTCATTGTGAGATTTTATAAAAATTTTAATTTTTTTAAATCAAAAATCATTTATTAGTTTGGTCAAAATCGGTCATTAATATTAATTTTCCCATTAATAAGTTTCCTATTTGTTAATCAAAACCAATCTTTCTAATAACTTTCTCTCTCTAAACTCTTCTCTGCAGCAATCTTCTCCATTACAATTTGAGAGACACCCTAATTCTTATTCAACATCCATGACGCTCATCTTTTCCTCCGCAATTGTCTCTATCCATCATTTCTTTATGATATCCTAAAATCGATATCGTGTTTATTGTTAATAGAACAATATTTGTTATAAATTGTTCTTCAATCGCAACCATAAGTTGTTCTTCTTTTATCGACACCACCATTCCTATGTTTACCGATTAGGGTTTTTCGACGCCACCATGTTTTGTTGATATGTAAGTTTTTGTTTCTGATTTGTATTTTTTATAATTTGATTTTGGAATATTTACATTCTCGCTGAAGCTTTGTTCTTCATCCACTGTACTAAGTTTGATTTCCCCCTTTTCTATTTGATTTTGTCATTTAGGGTTTGTTCAGTTAATTTGTAATTTATTGCGTTTCCATGGTTTGTCTGTTTTAGGTGTTGAATAAGAATTTATCAAAGCATCTGATGGTTCAAATCTAAAAATGGGGTGGTCGAATAAGGCGATGGTCAAAAGGTTTCATTTGGATTTGATATTGTTCAATTCTGACTTATGAGGTTATTATTACTTTAATTTCAATGTTTAGATTTATTAGATTAGGGTTCATGTTTCTCAATAAGAAACATACTGATTTTATTACTTTAATTTCAATGTTTATGGTTATTTGATTAGGTGTTGTGTGTTGTTGTTTAGGTTACTTTGGCGATTAGGGTTCTTGTTTCTCTTTTTACTAATTTATTCGATTAGGGCGATTAGTCTTCATGTCCTATTATGTATTGTTCTTTGATAGTTTTCACTTATTATGTTTTCTGAATTTTTGATTCTTTGCTGATGTTTCAATGTTTTCAGGATTCATTGATACCTGATTGAATGTTTCTGTTTCAATATTATGTATGTATATGTATTCAAAACTGTTTCAATGTTTATGTATTGATCTATTCATCCCTGTCTGAATGTTTATGTTTCAATATATTCATCCCTGTACTTTTCAATTTTGATTAATTATGTATCATTCTGTTTGTTTCTGTCATTAAGCTATTCATTTGGTCATCAAATCGTATTAATATTAATCATATTCTATTTGTGTTTTTTTCTAATACAGGTGTTTCAAAGCTGGTGTCATAATCGTGTACGGCTTTTGGGTCAAATCAGAAAGTAACCATCGTGTTTGTTTGGTAAGTAATAAAATGAAGTTATTACCTTCAAATTACAAAGTTGCAATAATAACGTTCAATTAAAACACATTTCTTGTAATTAAACAGTTTCTAAAATTCGAATTACTACAAATTCGAAAATTTGAAATTCGAATTACTTAAAAAATTTTAAGTTTTAAGTTTTAATTACACCAAAAATTCAAATTTTTAGTTTTTTTTTAATAATGGTAAGTAATTATACCCCACAGTTACTAAAATTCGAATTACTAAAAATTCGAAAAATTCATATTCGAAAAAATTCAAAATTTTTAAATTTTAAATTCAAATTACACCAAAAATTCGTATGGGTTAAATTGTTCTTTGACTAAACATGATGACGACTATAAGTTTGAGAGGTAAGTGTTGGATCGATTTTGTACATACGTTTTTGGTTTGATTTTACAGTTTGTGTTCTAATTATTATGTTATATTCATGCTTTCATCATGAATCGTTTATTGATGGATGAATTGTTTAATATACGAGTTTTTTTATCTCGATATACAGGACGGGTGATTATTAGCCTCAATCCCAGAGACTGTTCACCTCAGGTAAGAGTTTCTAATCTTTTTTATTTAGTTGCTAATCAATATTTCTCATGCTCATGTTATGAATTACATTCAATATACCTCTAAAACGATTATCAGGTTTAGTTATAGATAACTAATTTCAATTTATGTCCCCTAAAGTGATTTTTATATTTTATTAATTCAATGTTTTGTTTGCTTTTTTTAAGCTGGAATCTGGATTGGTAAATTGAATAATTGATGAAGATTCGTATGGTGAGATGGTTCACCTCACGGTAATAGTTTCTAATCTTTTTTATTTAGTTGTTACTATTATTATCTAGAATTCAAAAATCAAAATATTTAAGTTCGAATTATACAAAATTTCAAATTTTGAGTTTTGGTTAATAATGGTAAGAAATTACACACACTAATTATTCTTTTAACTACACATTTAATAAGATTCAAAGTCTTTACATAAGTAGTGTCAACTCTCCAATTAATACATTAAATGATCATATTAGTTGTGCTATATTATTCATATTGGTAATCAATTAAATATCGAATTTTGAATTTCAAAATTTCAAATTAAAGTTCGAAATGTTTAAATTCTAATTTGACAAATTTTAAAATTTTGAATTTTGGTTAATAATTACACTAACTAATTATCCTTTAATTTACACAGTTAATATGATTCAAAGTCCCTACATAAGTTGTGTCAACTCTTATTAATACATTAATTGATCATATTAATTGCCCTGTATTATCCTAAAATTATTTTAGCTTATATTGGTAATCAATTAAATAACGAATTATCAATTTCACATTTCAAATTAAAATTTGAAATATTTAAATACGAATTAGACAAAATTTCAAATTTCAAATTTTGTTTAATAATGTAACAAATTACACATACTAATTATGCTTTTAATTACACATTTTGAATGACTTAATCTTTTAAAAAATTAAAATTTTGAATTAAAGTTAATAATGGTAACCATTACAACTATTTCTTATCTTTAAATTATGATTTCCTAATATATTTAAAATATAACAATTAATAATTTTGGTTGTAACTTTCTCAAATTAATTACAAGTAAAAACTAAAATTTTAAATAGTAGAATTTGAAATTATAGATTTCTGTTAAACTTTAAAAATATTTGAATACTAAATGTTTTATTTAAATATTTAATCTCAAAAATTTGAATTTAAGATTTATGATAACATTTAGATTTAATTAACACATTAAAAATATTTAATTCAAATGTTTGAATGATTTGAATCTTTTAAATTTTGATTTCTAGAAATTGAATTGATAGATTTCAATTAAACTTTATAAATATTCAAATATTAAATGTTCTATTTAAGTATATAATTTCATATTTTGATATCTAGAGTTTTAATTTTTAAATTTTTTTAACCTTATAAAAATTTTAAATTTTTTATAATAATGGTAACAATAAGACTTAATTATATCATTTAATTCAAATTTTGAATTATTTGAATATTTTAAAAAAAATTAAACTTTGAATTTAAATTAATAATTGTAACAATTAATCCAACTATGACCATTAAAATAGAGATATTATAATTAGAGATTTCCTAATATATTTAAAAGTTAACAAATAATAGTTTTGATTATAAACTTCACCAATTAGTTAGAAGTTAACATTCAAATTTTTCAGTTAAAATTTATATTTATTCAAATATTAAATGTTCTATTTAAGTATATAATTTCATATTTCATTATCTATAATATAAATTTTAAAATTTTGTTAACATTATAAAAATTCTAAATTTTGAATTCTAGATAATAATAGTAACAATTAGACTTAATTATAGCATTTAATTCGAATTTTGAATGATTTGAATATTTAAAAAAATTTCAAACTTTTGAAGTTAAGTTAATAATTGTAACAAACAATCCTACAATTAACATTAAAATAGAGATATACTAATTAGATATTTCCTAATATATTTAAATTTTAACAAATAATAGTTTTAGTTATAAATTCTCAAATTAGTTATAAGTTAAAATTCAAATTTTGAAAACAAGAATTTGAATTGATAGATTTCAGTTAAACTTTATTAATATTCATATATTAAATGTTCTATTTAAGTATATAATTTCATATTTTAATATCTATAATGGTAACAATTAAACTTAATTATAACATTTACTTCGAATTTTGAATGATCTGACTCAAACGGTGTCTTACTTTTAACATTTTACCAGAAATATTTTTCACTACTATTTATTTTTTACTAGATAATACTCCTCAAATACCATCTGATAACAAGATTCCAGTGAAGTTCCAAAAGCGTCAATTCCCAATATCCGTATGTTTCGCAATGACCGTCAATAAAAGCCAAGGATAGTCTATATCGAAGGTTGGATTGTATTTAAGATACCACGTATCTCACATAGCCAACTTTATGTCACATTGTCAAGAGTTAAAAGTAGAGCAGGGGTGAAATTACTTATACTTGATGGTGATGTGAATGTGAAAACTAAAACCAGAAATGTGGTGTATAAAGAAATATTTAGTGATATTTGAATAAAATTTGTATTCGTTGTTATACTTTAATACAATATTTCTACTGTATTTTTCTTATACGTTATAATTCCCTAAATAGATGTACGTTGGTGAACCGCGTGTACACGCGGGCTAAAATCTAGTAAAAGAACAAACAAAATCAGAGGATTGATAAACTTTGTGGTGTGTGTCAATGGGCTACAGTTGGTCCAAGCCACACGCGTGCATGGTTGAACGTTTTTACTTCTACTTTTCGTTGGTTTAACAGTTTCGCCGCAAAGTGCGGCTCCAACGCCCCCTTCAACAAACATGTTCGATATAACGTTTCAACGTTACTTTTTTCACAAGGGAGCTTAGTGCTAGTTTTAATTAAATAATATGCATCATACAACACATTTTATTTTAAATAGTTATTTGTTTTTAAATTACACAAAATGTTAGAAAGAGGATAAAGGAGTGATCGGAACGCATATTCAATATTTTTCTTCGTTTATGCTTATCAAACATGACAATACATCAAATTCAATTCGTTTTGCTTAATATTAATATAGGGTTATGATTAAATACACAGTGAAAGAAAAATATAAAGTTGTAGGAAGGGTATTAAACGGACTCCGATTGAACTCATTTAAGCGGCATTGGAATCGTCTTATCGAACCCTACGACGTTAGTTTTTAGGTCTTCGTTTTTTGGGGTTTTAGCTTGTAGTTTTTAGAATATGCGTTATATCATTGTGTATTTTATGTACCATTGTGTCTTTTTCTTATTTTCATCATTGTGTCTTTTTTCTTCAGCATTGTGCTATATTTTTCGGTACCGTGTTATATTTTGTGGCTCATTGTGTCATATTTCATGATCTATTGTGTTTTTTGTATCCTTCTCACCCTTCTCATTATTTGTATCCTTTGTAGAATAACTAAACCCAATCTAATCCTTGCCAGCCTTATGATACAAGCATTTTATTGAAATAAAAACTGAATGTTTTTCATACCATTACAAATTTTTTGTTGTTAGTGAAACTTACTTGTCAAGTATGCATTTTATTGGCAAAAAATATTATTTTTCATAAAGTTATGATATACAATACAAATGACTATATGGAGAAGAATTTAGAGCTTAGTGGTCTACTTAAGTCAAAAGGTAAGGCTGTGTTTACATTTACAAAATTATTGAGTTGATAAAATGGACATAATTCTTTATTCGTGTTGAATGGATCCTCATCGGCCCGTTAATACCTTTATTCTGTTGTTGAATTTTTATATAAAAATACATATGTTTAGGATAATTATATAAAGTAATAATCAATGTTTTCATTAAGTATGACTAATTCCCTAACTTATTTCCATTGTGTAATGTTAAAGAGCCCAAGGTCGTGCACTGTTATAGAAAGCTGAATAATATCATTTGGTGGGACATCCCGTGGTCTAGACTTCCATCTTCAACAATAGAACATGATGAGGCGAGCAGGTTATGGCTTCTTATTAACGCGCAGAAAATTTCAGGTTCCGTTGATGTCTGGAGGTGGGTAAAACATAATGGACTGGGTGAGTTTTCGGTGAAGTTGGTCCGGTTGGAGCTGCAGAATTTGCAGTCGTCTGCAGGTCCAAATACCAGCTTCTTTTGGAGCAAGATTGCGATCCCAAAGGTAAACTGCTTTGTTTGGAGGGCCGTGGAGAACAGGATACCTACAACAGAAACTCTTTCTTATAGAGGCATTCAAGTTGGGGATGGTCTTTGTGGTAGATGCAGACTTGAACCTGAAACGACTGAACACATTTTTTTTTAGAGTGTGTATGGGCTAGATCTGTATGGTGGAATGTGTTTGATTGGTTGAAGTTTCGGGGTGCGGCTCAATACTCATCTCTAAATCAGCTTCTTCAAGACGTCCGGGCGATGCAAGCAAGTTCCAGAAAGATAGAGGTGATTTATGCAGTCATTTTATTGGTTGTATGGAAACTTTGGTTGGCGAGAAATAAAAAGGTTTTTTCGGATGTGAACTTGGCGACACCTTTGATAGTTGAAGATATTAAAGGCGAATCATATTGGTGGATGATCAACCGGGCGAAAATTGAGGATCTGGATAAAACGACGTGGTGAAGCTTTTCCTATTTCGATAACGGATAAGGAATGAGGCTGGCTACACTTGTGGACGAAGAGGAATTTGTCACACCCCAACCGATGGCAGAAACATCGAGGTGAGACTTGTGATAGATTGTTCAAAGACTTCATAACACTAAATTGTGACAATAGATTAAAATAGATATCATTTGTATCTAAGATGCAACAAGTTTACAATTCGTTCACAAGAAAAATACAACATAAACATGAAGTAAAATAAAGATTGTTTCGTTTGTTTCTAAGGCTGAATCCTAAGTGATATTTCTTGTATCATCTCATCAAGCTTTTTCCTGCAACATGTATAAAATATCCGTCAACACATAAAGCATTGGTGAACATACTAGTTTTGGCTTACATACATAATATTTAGAATGATTTACTCGAATCTCATACTATAGCATTGCACATACATACCATACAAAGAACATAACTCAAACCCGCGAGTACCACTGCATATACCTAACATATTCATGTTAGGTCCGTTTCTTTCTTAACAATGACCCATAAAGGGGGCGGGGTGCTACTCCTATAGCGCTATACATGTTAAGTGGGCTAATAATAGTTAATGAATTATGTTTAAGTATCAAGAATCGTAAGCACGACAAATAGCATATAAGTATGATTAATAGATTGAGCATGATACATGTTGAGCCCCAAAGAATAAAGAATAAAAGGGGACAAGTATGAACTCACCTTCGCTTATCGAGTAAAATGCTAGCGTTGCGGGTGTATACGAGGCGAATCCCAAAGACTCAACCTAATGTTTCAAGTATTCGAATTAAGTGTTTGAGCTTAAAAGAGTCTAAGTTTTCTAGGATTAGGCATTAGGGTTTCTAGACTAAATTGGGAAAATTGGGTTTTCGAAATAAGTTTGATTTGAAACTGATTAATTGATTTAAATATATTTTGAGTAATTAATAAATTGCATGAATATAAACTAGTGTGAAATTTGATATGACATATTTATGTAAGTCCGCTATAACTAAATGTTTAAAGATTTGGAATAATAATTTAGTTATTAATTTCTTTAGAAATTAATTTGATGTATTGTATTTTAATTATAAATAAAATGTAAGACATGATAGTATGAATGAATGGTATATAAAATTGAGCTTTTTAGAAGTATAATATTCTGGAGTATTTATAATGATTTTATAAACTCTAAAATATTTATTTAATATTTTTAAATGAATATAAGTGTCGTAAATGTAATAATTCCGATTTAATTCGTATAAAATTTATGAAAGTACGATTTTTTTTATAGAAACATGTTGAACTGATGTATAATGCTGGAAAAGAATTTTATAAAGTATTTTCTGTTTTTATTTTAATAAAAACAGATTTATTCTCTTTAATAATAAATAACTTGATTAAAATACCAAAATAATATTTAAATGTTATGTTTTCTGGAATAATAATTTTCACAGGCTCTCATATGATAAAAGAATTTAAATAAAAATTTTGGGCTTTTGAATCACTCAAATTGGATTTATAATGAATTTATTATGAATTAAACAAGAAAAATATATTAAATATATAAGATAATATATTTTCTGGAAATAAAAATACAAATAATGATATTTATAGTAAAAATATTATTGTGTAAAAATTTGGGAATTTTTAGACTCCAAATGGTATTTTAAATAAATAAAAGAATGATTAAATGAATAATTATATAACTAAAAGAATTAAAACCAAAAATAAAAAAAATTGCTTGTGAAGGTGGATGAGGGTCGAACCCAGGACCTATCTGTTTAAAACACACATACTAACCAACTGAGCTGCACATTATACTTGATTAAGAATCTGTTCTGATTATATAAAAAAACATACTAAAACGAACCAGGTTCCCATATTAATAACTAGAACCCTAACCCCAAACCTAAATTTAATTAACGATCTACAAGCCACGGCAAGGAACGATTGTATAGGGCTATTGTAGAGCATCAAAATTCGAACAAAATCATGTGAAATAATTAAGCTAACCTGGACGAATCGATGTGCAAATGCTCGATGAAAGAAACGCAGACCCAATACCTAAATCTGTCAATTGAAGCTCGATTGCTTGATGTTTTAAGGGGCTTTTGATGCAGAATGGGTCGAAAATCATTTGTGAACAAAACCTAGGCTTTAATTTATGTAAAGGTGTCGTGGTAATAAAAGCCAACGCGTGGGGTTCGTGACTCGAGGTGGGTTTCGATAATTGCAGCATTTAGCAGGCCTAATGACGCGTGGGAAGGATTGTGGAACGTGCCCCTCGATCCCAACAAGTGTCTCCCTGGCTGGATTAACAAATGGTGATGGTTTCGATGTTCAATTGCTCGATTTTCGAAGTGGATGATGAACCGGGTCGGGTTTTTGACCCGTTTTGCAATCCGGTTTGTATCGGTTGGATTCGATATGAGTTTTTAATAAGTTCCGATCAGGTTTCAAGTTTTTCGGGTAACGTAATATGTGAATTCGTTTACATTCGGTTACATATTTGTATATGTTAACAAAAATGAGTTTTTTTTTATAAAAATTTTACAACCTAAACCAATTTACAGAAAAACGTGCAGCGGAAATACCAACAAAAAAAATTATTTCTTTTAAAAACAACCTTGGATGTTTATAACCCAAAACTACTAAACATTTTAGGTATTACATCTTTTAAATATGTTCTATCACATTAAACATGACCCATCTATATCACGTTATAGGGTCGTGTCCTCGTACAATCCGCCTCCTTGCTCGATCTCCATCCTTTCCTTACTCTATAGGGTAGACAAGACAACCTGCGATCACCAAATAACCGTTTCGTTAGTTCACTTAGTGACTTAATACACACTACTCAAAATGCGGAGATAATATCCATAGATACTCCATGATCTCGTTCCAACGCCTTTTTGGAAGTTCGGGAGTGGTACCCCGAGCTGATCATACAAGTCTCATGCATTCACACTTACATACCTGCATCTTCCTTACCATTCACATAACAAGGTTAATAACCCCACAATTCATACAAATATACAATTTCCTCAATACCCCACAATACATACAAGCATACAATTCCCTCATATAACCTACTTTACATACAAGCATACAATTCCCTCATATAACTTACTTTACCTACAAGCATACAATACCCTCGTATAACCCCACAATACATACAAGCATACAATTCCCTCATATAACCTACTTTACCCGTCATGTTACTCTTCCTTCGCCAATCTCTAAGACAAATGTGACGTTTCCAATCCTCTACTCAATCTACATATAATTATCAACCCTTACATACATGAAGCTCTCTCTCAAACCCGAGCATGAGTACACATATGTACTATAAATGAGGTTTGGAGTTGCTTGGGCAAGGTACGGAAGCATAAACAAGCTGAAAAATCAACATCCAAGGCCGAAGGAGGATTTGGCGTAGGGTACGCCAAAAGTGGCGTAGCCTACGCCACTTGCATAGGCAAGGAGGGACAGGATGGCGTAGGACAGAGGGAAATGGCGTAGGCAAACTGGGTGTGGCGTAGCCTACGCCAAAACTGGCGTAGGATACGCCAACAGCAGATTTTGCTCAACGCTTCCCTTTTTCAAGCCATTCCTTTCACGCCATTCTTACCCACAATTCCCGACATTCTAGCAGCTCATTGACTAACTCTCCCACCCATTATTCCCCACATACCATGATCAAGTCTCGGATCGAATGTGTGACACCCGGCAAATTCTGGTTAACAACGTTGTCTAGATGAAAGTCTACCTTAGCGAGTCACGCGTATACTGTACTTAACTGGGTTAGTTAAGTCGTGTTATGGTTCGGGAACTATCGGTTTAGTATAGAAGATCATTGGATGTTGGTCTAGAGGTTCATTAGATGTCAGTCCTTAACCAAGTGTACAAATGGTGACGATTCGTAGAATCGTCAGGGCATACGGAACATACGAGTCTCGAGTCCCGGGAATTTGGTGAACGAGTGTGAATATGTTTGTTTGCAACTGTTATGTGTTTACAATCATTATGTGACTTGTCGGTATGTGAAAATGTGTTAACATATGTTAAAACGGGGTTTAACGCGCAAAATACATCGAACCAACCCCTATAGGCGATTAGTGTAACACCGCGTGATTTTCACTTTTCATATATTTTAAATGCTATATTTAACAAATTCTAAGTTCGCCTTTATTCGTTTCGTTTAGGTTACTCCTACCAATTCTTGACGGGTCGTCATTATAATTTATCCTATTCAATTTGAGCGTTATTACAAGGAACTTATTTAGTTAAAATCTTAATATATACTTATTATTAATAAAACATATATATATATATAATAATAATAATACTTAAAAAAAAAACCTTAATGTGAAAAAAAAGATTTGACTTTAGTCAAATATGATTACACAATTACAAAAAAATATAAGTCGTACGTTTTTTTTGTATTATTTTGATTTTATTTTTATTTTTTCTTTTTTTTGATATATCCCCACTAATTAACTTCTAACCATCTTAATTAATTCATTAAATACCCAACCTCTTCACCCCAACTATAAATACACCACTCCTACCCATTCTAACACTTGCTCATTTCTAAATCCTCTCTAACCTCTCAAGAATTCTCTCAAGAATAAGTGAGTTTCTCACTTCACCTTCAACCTTTCTTCTACTTTCTTCACTCTCCTCTTCTTCAAACCCTTTGAGGAAACCTCTAGGACCTCTCTCCTATTTGCCATGGCAAATAAACATGAGTAGGGCACCAATTTGAGGCCTCAAATGTGGTCATCTTCTATTATCTTTTATGCACTAAGTTGTTAATGATACCAACCAAGTTCACCAACAACTCAATGATGGAGGGACTTGTGTTATGGTTTATGGTTGACAAAAGGAAGGCCAAGGCTCATCCAAACTAAGTCACCATACCCTACTTCCTAAGTATATTATATAAATACTAAATTATATAAACTCTACTAATTTATTAACTCGGAAAGGTTTGTGGATACATCCCTACCTTATCAATGCTTGACTCTCATAACCATCCGAATCACCTCTATGGTGGTTTGTGTTTTGGTTCGCCTAAAAGGCTTGCTTGACTCTTATGACCATCCGAATCACCTTCATGGTGGTTTGTGTTTTGGTTCGCCTAAAAGGCTTGCTTGACTCTCTTGAATCTATAACCTAAACTCGAATCTAAGACCCTTTATTTTTTTTATTCTAGTTAACCAAGGCTAAGGAACTAATCCCCCAAGACTCATTCTTTTGGAATCTTGCTAAAACGCACCCAAAGGTGAGTTCATACTTGTCCCCCTTTTATTCTTTATTCTTTGGGGCTCAACATGTATCACTATCAAAACTCAAACGATTTTAAACTCTACAATCTATTATGCTTAGTCTAAAGTCTATCATATTCTAAATTCTATCATGCGCAATCTAAAGTCTATTATATGCTTGTACGCTATGCTATGTAGAATTATTTACTCTAACATACAAATGTTCATATAGTTGACAACCCACCTTGCATGTATAGCGCTATAGGATTGGCTATCCGCCCCCTACATGGGTCATGTTAAGCAAAATTCTTCGTGGCTAGTCGCCGTTTGTATGGTTCTCTTGCATATGCCTATAAGCAAAACTTTATTATACTATGTATGTATGTCAAAACTAGTATGCTCACCAATGCTTTATGTGTTGACGGATATTTTATACATGTTGCAGGAAATATTTATTCAGGACATTCAAGAAAACTACTTAGGATTGGACATAGAAACTCACTCTAGTTCAAATTATCATATTCTTGTTGTTGTATTTTTCGTTATATGAACTACTTGTTTTCTATTTTTAGACAATAAATGAAATTCTATCTTTAAACTATATTGTCACAAAATCTAGTGTCATGAAATCTTTGAACAATCTACCACTAAGTCTCACCTCGATGATTCCGCCATCGGTTGGGGTGTGACAGATTGGTATCAGAGCCATAACTATAGGGAATTAGGAAAAATTGCCATGTTTGACCTAGACTATAGTTAAGTACCTTTTTGACCATTTCTTTTATCATGCTTAATATACTTGTTCTCCCTATCTTGCTTCTACTTTATTCCTTTGGTCTTAAAATTTTACCTATCTATTTGGTGGATTATTCTACACTCGAAGACGCTCGTATATCACAAACGAAAGAAAATCACCGAAATAGGCGTGAAACCCTCACTTTGGTGATCACTTTCAATCCGCGTAAATTCTTTGTGTTTTTGAAACTACACCAAGATAGGAGTGATATCCTCACCTTGGTGGAAATTTCACAATTCTCATTCTAGTGGACACTTACCAATCGAAGGTTAGAATTAATTTTCTTACCATGTTGGACAAAGTGTACAAACCACACTCAAAGAAACGACCTCGCTAAGATAGGAGTGAAATCCGCAACTTAGCGACTAGTTTCAATCCTAGATATTTTATTTTAAATCTCGCCAAAGTCTCAAATTTACTAATGACAAGAAACATGTAGTAACTGGAAGGGTGAATACCGTTAACCGAATGTTTCGGCGAGAGTATTTCCACCTATTAGGCCAAAGCATGTTTTCAAACTCAAAGGTAAATTTGAACCACTTTGGTTAGTCTTAGTTCCGTTCCGGAACACTCCAATTGCTTGCATAAAACAAGCCTCTCTTTTATGCTAATACTACTTTCAATTATGTTTTCATGCTATGTTTTCATTATATATTCGATTTATTTCACTCGCATACAATCTCAAGACTCGCATTACAAGCTACTCTCACAATCTCCAAACAATAATAATATTCGCAAACCAAGATAAATCAAAACTCCTTTATGTTAAATAAGTGCATTATACTTGCTTATACATACGTGTTATGCTATTTTAACAATGTGAAACTTGCGTCCTATACGTGTAACTAGAGCTTGCATACTAAGTCTATGAGAACAACTTAAACTTTTGTATATATATATATATATATATATATTGTACCAACTTTACGATCTAGTGAAACCTTACTCAAAAGCTTTCATTGTTAATCAAAATTCTAATAACTCCTTTCCTAAATTCAAAAGTCACCTTACTAAAAAAAACGCTTATGCAAATTTTCATATGTATGATTCTCGTAGATGTCTTCCCGTCTCAACAGCATCGATCTCAACCAACTGGCGAGTCTTATTGCCCAAGAATTAGTCAAGATTCTCCCTAACCTAGAGATGCCAACAAACCCAATTCCGAACCCCAACGATACCATCCAAGAAAGCACAAACCATGTAGATACTAAACCTACTACCCATACCCCTACCAAACACACGAAAAAGGGTAACCGAAAACGCAAAAACCTCAAACAAAACCACACTTCGACAACTCCTAAGACTCCGAATTCCAATAAAAAAAGCAATACCGTGGAACTTTTCCGCTATGCAACAGTTGTAAATATCACCATCCCACTCACACCCAATGTCACATATGCGCTAACTGTGATGCGTATGGTCATTTAGCCAAAACATGTCGCCACGCCACTAAACCTACTAGTACCACCTCATTCACTAAAGACAATGGATATGCTCCGAGTGCAACGACCCAACCCATGAAACCAGCCAATGCCCAAGACTTGCCATAGTGATCTACGATGCTAGAAGACCCACTCACCACACTAAAGAAGATTAATTTTTTTTTCTTTAAAAAAATGAATTTTTTTTATGTAATGTTTTCGAGAAATTGTTCGGATGTGAAATTTTCTTTTATGAATTATCAAATACCATCGTTATCTTAGGTTAGAATCATAACTATTGGCAAAATTCAAACATCGCAAAACCTTTTTCTCCTCGCATGAAATCTTTTTCAAAATTTTTGAACAAAATTCTTCTTACTATTTCTAAGAGGATGCCTATTCTTCTATAAAATCCTCACCTTCAAACCACTAACGAATGTGTGCGTCGAGTTTGTTTGACAAACAAGATTCTGAATGGTAAAAGTGTTTAAAAAAAATTTATTTTGTAAACCGGACTTGTGAGCAAAGACACGCTAAATCAAATAACCTACTTCTTTATAACCCCAAAACCTTTTCTCTTGAAATCGTATCACGAGTCAAAATATTCATCAATGCCAAACTAAAATTGTCAACAAACTATTTTTTTCGCTTAATAAAATGGATTTTTCATAAATCAAACGACCATCTTCGATAAAACTTTTACACTAAATTTTTCCCACTCCAATTAAATCTGTTTTTCTTTAACATCCAACGGACTAAATTTTCCTACCATCAAACTTGACCCTTAGTCTTGAAAAGCTAAAATTGCTCGCGTACCCATAAAACTCAATAAACCCAAATTTTATGTTACCCTCAATCAAAACATTTTACCTGTAAACCTTTTCATTAAGAATCTAACTGTCTATTCTTCTTTTAGATTTTATACATCTGAACGTAACCACATATGCACAAGTCTACACCAGTATGTCATGAAACCATACATTCACGCCAAAATCACGTACGGTTAACAACATCAAAAATTTGCTTAATGTCTTATTCACATTATGTGTTTATATGTCACGTTGCTTGCTATGTTTACAAACATCAAAACTGTTTAATGTCTTAGTTTAATGTCGTTTCCTTGTATAAATATTTTGTGTCTACCCGCACATAACTAAGACGAGTTATGTGGACCATGCGACAATTAGACTAATTACGGGTGCACACGTAATTACAAAAATTGGGCGCATGGAAAACATAACAAGTCCCAGTGTGTGTAACTTATCATGACTTGAATAAGAACACAGATGAGGTATGATAACGACATGGTGGATACGCCGCAGGTACATCCTATACATAAATGTCTTGTCATACTACCAAAAGTAGAGTTATTCGTGCCATGAGAAGTTTTGGGTGTCGAGTTAAAATTTTGACCAACACTTATGTTATTTATCTTTTACAATACCGTTTATGTTTACTAGTCAAATTACGTTTGCATTATTTATCTTTTTAAGATCTTATTTTAAACCACACTTTCTACTATGCAACGTTATCCTTTGCCATGAATAATCTATATATACTTGTAATCTCCATCAACTTCGTTTCTTCCCTCGTACCTTTCCCTGCTTAATCAGCAATCCCCTCATTATCAATAATCTCGTTCTAAGTCCCGTAAGCTCTCTAAAAGCGTTTATACATTTAAAACAAGATTTGCCTCTCACTTTCTTATATTTTCTTGACTAATTATGTACTAGATTTCACAACTAAATAACTACTATTTATTTCGCCAAAGCTGTTTTTCAAATAGTCCAATTTCTCGTTTATTTAATCACTTCTAAAAAGTCTTTCCTAACAAAATTTTTGACCTTGTGCAAACCAAATATCTATTACTAAATACTACTCATTCCCGCATCTAGTCACTCATTATGCTCACATATTTAATATTCCACCCAATCACCCAAGGACATTTTTTTCACAAGCCAAAATTTCTACTACTTCTTATATAGTATATTTACTTATCTTCCCAAATTTTGCTACTTCATATAGGTTATACCGTATATTTACTTATTTACCCGAAATTTGTTACATTAACCCTATACTCAAACCTACCTATACGTACCATTTTCTTTCACTAATCACCAAAAATGTTTTAGTTGGTTAAACTTGCGAATTTTATCTACCATCCACCACCCTACAAAAATGCTTTAGTCGATTAAACTTTCAAATTTCTACGTACGACCTTGGTTAAAATTTTAAAAGTACTTTTTGTACGAGCATAATTATCACACAAGTGACTAGATACCGTATTCGATTTAAACATAATTAACTAGCAAGTTTTTGTTCCTATTAAACACATATCAAACCATTTACCTATTTTCAAAAGGCCGACTCTTAATTAAATTTCGAGACGAAATTTCCTAAAGTAGGGGAGACTGTAACACCGCGTGATTTTCACTTTTCATATATTTTAAATGCTATATTTAACAAATTCTAAGTTCGCCTTTATTCGTTTCGTTTAGGTTACTCCTACCAATTCTTGACGGGTCGTCATTATAATTTATCCTATTCAATTTGAGCGTTATTACAAGGAACTTATTTAGTTAAAATCTTAATATATACTTATTATTAATAAAACATATATATATATATATAATAATAATAATACTTAAAAAAAAACCTTAATGTGAAAAAAAAGATTTGACTTTAGTCAAATATGATTACACAATTACAAAAAAATATAAGTCGTACGTTTTTTTTTGTATTATTTTGATTTTATTTTTATTTTTTCTTTTTTTTGATATATCCCCACTAATTAACTTCTAACCATCTTAATTAATTCGTTAAATACCCAACCTCTTCACCCCAACTATAAATACACCACTCCTACCCATTCTAACACTTGCTCATTTCTAAATCCTCTCTAACCTCTCAAGAATTCTCTCAAGAATAAGTGAGTTTCTCACTTCACCTTCAACCTTTCTTCTACTTTCTTCACTCTCCTCTTCTTCAAACCCTTTGAGGAAACCTCTAGGACCTCTCTCCTATTTGCCATGGCAAATAAACATGAGTAGGGCACCAATTTGAGGCCTCAAATGTGGTCATCTTCTATTATCTTTTATGCACTAAGTTGTTAATGATACCAACCAAGTTCACCAACAACTCAATGATGGAGGGACTTGTGTTATGGTTTATGGTTGACAAAAGGAAGGCCAAGGCTCATCCAAACTAAGTCACCATACCCTACTTCCTAAGTATATTATATAAATACTAAATTATATAAACTCTACTAATTTATTAACTCGGAAAGGTTTGTGGATACATCCCTACCTTATCAATGCTTGACTCTCATAACCATCCGAATCACCTCTATGGTGGTTTGTGTTTTGGTTCGCCTAAAAGGCTTGCTTGACTCTTATGACCATCCGAATCACCTTCATGGTGGTTTGTGTTTTGGTTCGCCTAAAAGGCTTGCTTGACTCTCTTGAATCTATAACCTAAACTCGAATCTAAGACCCTTTATTTTTTTATTCTAGTTAACCAAGGCTAAGGAACTAATCCCCCAAGACTCATTCTTTTGGAATCTTGCTAAAACGCACCCAAAGGTGAGTTCATACTTGTCCCCCTTTTATTCTTTATTCTTTGGGGCTCAACATGTATCACTATCAAAACTCAAACGATTTTAAACTCTACAATCTATTATGCTTAGTCTAAAGTCTATCATATTCTAAATTCTATCATGCGCAATCTAAAGTCTATTATATGCTTGTACGCTATGCTATGTAGAATTATTTACTCTAACATACAAATGTTCATATAGTTGACAACCCACCTTGCATGTATAGCGCTATAGGATTGGCTATCCGCCCCCTACATGGGTCATGTTAAGCAAAATTCTTCGTGGCTAGTCGCCGTTTGTATGGTTCTCTTGCATATGCCTATAAGCAAAACTTTATTATACTATGTATGTATGTCAAAACTAGTATGCTCACCAATGCTTTATGTGTTGACGGATATTTTATACATGTTGCAGGAAATATTTATTCAGGACATTCAAGAAAACTACTTAGGATTGGACATAGAAACTCACTCTAGTTCAAATTATCATATTCTTGTTGTTGTATTTTTCGTTATATGAACTACTTGTATTTCTATTTTTAGACAATAAATGAAATTCTATCTTTAAACTATATTGTCACAAAATCTAGTGTCATGAAATCTTTGAACAATCGACCACTAAGTCTCACCTCGATGATTCCGCCATCGGTTGGGGTGTGACAATTAGGGAGGCTAATCGCCTATAGGGCATGCATTTAGGGGAACATTACATGCGATTGGGGGGCTACTCGCATGTAATGACATGCGATTAGGCCCAATTGCATGTAATGTCATGCGATTAGCATCCCTAATCGCATGTAGCTGCTGCACAATCGCGTGTTATGTGCTGGACGACTAAAAACGACTATAAATACAATGTTTAACCTCCTAAACTTCATAATACAAACCCTAGTCGTCCCATAACCCGCCCCAACACACACACAACCTCTGGAACGCGATTTTTGATCAAAACACAAGGTTTCAAGCTTGTTTCATCAATCTTTCACAAATCTAAGGTGTGGTTTCCATCCATGCAATCTTATTAACGTTTTTATTAAATCCCTAATGGTCCAAACCTGTTCTAAAACGTTTAAGCTTTCTGAAAATCGTTAATAAGTGTTATTAATCGGATTCTAACTATCATACATGTGTTATGTGTGTTTATGATTAAAAGCTAGGGTTTTTATGATCTAAAGATGGATGATTTCATGTTATTAGATTAGTGTCAGATTAATAATAAAGGCATGATGATAGAATCTGATTTATTGTTCATTAGGGTTAAGGTTCTTGCATGATAATGTGATGTTCATGTTGTATGTATTGTTTGAGATGCATGGTTACATTCAGGGCTGTTAGATCGAGGCTATACGAAGGATTTTGGTTTACACATGTTTGGTATAATTATTAGATTGATATTTGATGTTTACACACGTTCCGGATCTGATTTGGAGTGTTAAACGCGCGAAAAACCGGAATAGCTGGGTTACAGGCGATTAGCAACCCTAATCGCCTATGTTAGAGGCGATTAGGAAGCCAATCGCCAGTATGGACTCCCCAATCGCATGAAGTACATGAATTTGGGGGCTAATTGCCTCTGTTACATGCAATTGTGATCCTAAATGCTAGTTAAGTCCTGAAATACATGTCTTACGACCCTAATCGCCTATAAACTCAAGATTTACATGTCTTGTGACCCTAAATGCCTATATTACATGCGATTAGCCTTCCTAAATGCCTGTTGACCAACCTAAATGCTAGTTGACTTTTCCTAATCGCGTGTACTGCTGCTGTAAGTGTAAATTAGCATTCCGAGACCCGATTTGATATCTAGAAACATGCTAGGAACCCCGTAACATATCTAATAACTTGGTAACATATGTTTGGATGTAATTACGTGATACGTGAACTACGTGCTATAAGTTGTTGGACGTTAACGTATGTTAAGTGTGATTGCATGATTGTTTGTTTGGGAGCGTAAACATAACACGGGGAGTCTCGGGTCACCAATGGGATGTCGAGTCTTGTACATTGGGTCAGTTAAACAGTCACGGTGTTTTCAAACGAACTTGGTTATGGTCTGGACATCTAGGGACTAACTAACCTGTGGGTTATTAGTCTAAGTACTTGTAACTGTCATATGTTAGGTCGCCGCTTTACGGGACTAGCATAGCTGCTGAGTTTATTCGTGTTACAGAATAACGCAACTTAAGGTGAGTTTACGGCCCCTCTTTTAACTGGTTTCACTTTTCGGGGGAGAAAACATGTGTTAAAACTTATGTTTGGAAACTACTGTCATACTATGGGTTTTCTATGGTTTACTATACGATCTTTGGAAGTCCCGGGGGGAACCATGAATGTGCGGGTTTGCACAACGGGGAAATGTGAATAGCGCTATTGGGAGTGACCAACCCCGCTCGTCGACTTGGAGGGTCGGCGGGTGCATATTGTCTCAAACAGGAACAACAGGTTACTACATCGGCACGACATTTGGTTTGCGAGTTAGTAATGGTTTTCCAATCGTGATAGTAATAAAACATACGCCTAGCTAGCGTACTTTGGTTTTCGATTTGTTATAGTATGGACAGGTTGAACTTGGTACTTGGATTACAAAACCTGTAAACTCACCAGCATTTTTGTGCTGACGTAAACTTTTACATGTTTTCTCAGGTCGCTAAGGTAGCACAATGGAACTAGGGCGCACGCGTCTGCACGGCGTCTAGTTAGGATTGCATGGTTTTCAAACATTGAACATTTGGTTTACTTTTGGATTATGTTATGAATAAGCTTCCGCTGTGATTGGGGATTTTAAACATTGTTTTTTTTTTGAAATTGCATTATGTTTATTTAGACTTGTTTATTGTGATCGTTGGTTTGGATCCTGGTTTGTCATACGCCTCGCGGTAAAACTCCGCAAGTGGATTTTGAGGGTGTGACAGATTGGTATCAGAGCCAATGGTTATAGTGAACTAGGACTGCATGTAGAGTCTAGTCTATAGCCGAGTCGCACACACTAGACGATCACATGGTACTAAAAACATTATGGTAGTTTACGTATGGGCTTGTCGGGGTGTCCCTAAATCATCTGACCTTCCTATGTTACATCATCCGTTCTATCTTAGGTCGGGTTACTTACTTTCTAGGCAGTGTAGTATATTGGAGTGAATCATGTACTCTTGAGATTTGTCCAAGGCTCGGACTTCTCCCTTTCGTACTCCAATAGAAACACTTGCCATAAACTACCGTAGTATTACGGTGTATAGCTAAGAGTCCATGTTCGGTGATTTGAACTTTGAACTAGGAGAACACTTGGAGGACCATGTAGAGCGGTTTATCATTTTGGGTGCACACAAAATCATAAACCGAAATGCATGGAAGCCCTAGTGAGCTCTGGGTTTGAAGGGATAGTCCTGGATTGGATCTAGCTTGGATCTTGTAAACATTAGTGGTTATCTTTATCTGCGAAACTAAATTTTCTCGTTCTTTGTGCCAGAATCATGTCTGGAGTACGAGGAGGACGTGGAGGTGGTCGCAATGGTGGACGTGGTGGTGGTCGCGGTGGTGCTAGTGGTCGTGGAGGTGTTAACCTATCACAGGAGGACCTGAACAACTTGCTACAAGCTGCCTTCCAGTTAGGGCACAATGGTGGTGGTAAGTTGATTTATCCATTTTCTTTGCCTCATTAGTGAACCTTGTTTACATTCGTCGTGTTTCCTCACGCGTTTCATTTCAGGTGGTCCTGTTAACCCACCCCCACCTATGTGTACCTACAAGATGTTTCGGGATTGTAAGCCTCAGGAATTCTCTGGCACTGAGGGTGCGGTGAGCTTGCTTAGGTGGCTGGAGAAGGTGGAGTCAGTGTTTCTGATGTGCAACTGTCTCCCAGAGGATCGAGTTAAGTATGCTGCTGCGTTATTCCAGGATGTTGCTTTGACCTGGTGGAATAACATCACCCAGAATATGGGTATTGGGGAGGCGTATGCTATGCCTTGGGAAAACTTTGTTCAACTGTTGAAGCGAGAGTACTGTCCGAGGGAAGAGGTGCAGAAGTTAGAGCACGAAGTGTGGAACCTCAAGATGTCTGGGTCTGAAATTGAGAAGTATACTGTGAGGCGTAATGAGTTGGCAGTGTTGTGTCCCGATCTGCATGTGCCAGAATACAGGAGGATTGAGCATTATATCTCAGGGTTAGTACCAGAAATCGCAGGGTTGGTGGCTGCGGGAAATCATCCTACATACTCAGAGGTGGTCCGATCGGCTCATAGGATGACCAACTTAAAGGTGAATGAGGGTATTTTGCCTGCTAAGGGTTCGACTGTCAAGGCCCCAGAGAACAACAAGCGCAAGTGGGATAATGAAGGGAAAGGATCTGGGCCAGCACAGCAGGGTAAGAGGTTCGATAATGGGGGTTCTTCTTCTTTGGGTAACAAACAGGGTGGTTATGCGGGGAAACTGCCTAAATGCAACAAGTGTGGGCGTCATCATCAAGGGAACTGCGACAGTAACCGTTGTCATCGCTGCCAGCGAATTGGGCATTTTGCTAAAGATTGTCGGGCTACACTTCCATCGACCCAGGCCCCAAGCAATACCTCGGTTCCTACTGCTCAGGGAACAACAGGAAGACAGGGATGTTACAACTGTGGTGAGACCGGTCATTACAAGAAGGACTGCCCGAAACTGAAGCAGGGCGGGAACAACGGTAACGGGAACAACGGGGGCGGCGGCAGGAATGCACGTGCCTTCGTCATTGGAGCCGCTGAGGCTAGACAGGATCCTGACACAGTTACCGGTACGTTCCTTCTCAATAATCGTTCTGTTAGTGTGTTATTTGATTCTGGTGCCGACAAGAGTTTTGTATCCATGGAAGTTAGTCGACTGCTAGATGTAGTACCCGTACCATTAGAGACTAAGTATATTATTGAGTTGGCTGACGGTAAAAAGATTGAAGCTACTAGTATCCTTCGGGAGTGTCAATTAGAGTTGTTGGGTTTATCGTTCCCCATCGACCTTATGCCGGTACCTTTGGGTAGTTTTGACGTTGTTGTAGGCATGGATTGGTTGTCCCTGTATCGCGCGGAGATTGTTTGTTACGACAAGATTATTCGGATTCCTCTCCCTGATGGAGAATTCCTTTCTGTGTACGGTATCAAGGGTGGTGTTCCGCTAAATATCATCTCTAGCATGAAAGCCCTTAAGTGTCTTCGAAAGGGTTACTCGGCCGTTTTGGCACTTTTATCTGTTTCCTCTAGCGATGAGAAGAAGATCGACGATATTCCTGGTGTACGCGAGTTTCCTGATGTATTTCCTGATGATTTATCTGGTCTTCCTCCCCATCGTCAGGTCGAGTTTGGAATTGATCTTGTACCAGTGGCTGCTCCTATTGCTCGGGCCCCCTACCGTCTTGCACCTCCCGAGATGTAGGAATTGTCTAGTCAGTTACAGGAACTCTTGGACAAGGGTTTCATCAGACCAAGTTCTTCCCCTTGGGGAGCCCCGATTCTATTCGTCAAGAAGAAGGATGGAAGTTTCCGATTGTGTGTGGACTACAGAGAACTGAACAAATTGACCGTCAAGAACCGTTATCCTCTTCCACGTATTGATGATCTATTCGACCAACTCCAGGGTTCTAGTTACTACTCCAAGATTGATTTGAGGTCCGGTTATCACCAGTTGCGCGTAAGGGAAGCTGACGTTGCAAAGACTGTCTTTCGTACACGTTATGGCCATTTCGAATTCTTGGTCATGCCTTTCGGTCTCACGAACGCGCCGGCGGTTTTCATGGATTTGATGAATCGCGTTTGCAAACCATACCTTGACAAGTTCGTCATTGTGTTTATTGATGACATCCTGATTTACTCCAAGAACAAGACTGAACACGAGGAACACCTGCGTTTGGTTTTGGAACTCTTGCGACGGGAACAACTTTACGCCAAATTCTCAAAGTGTGACTTTTGGTTACGCGAAGTTCAGTTCCTAGGACATGTGGTTAATGAACTAGGAATTCATGTCGATCCAGCTAAGATCGAAGCGATCAAGGACTGGGGAGCACCAAAGACGCCAACTGAGGTGCGGCAATTCCTAGGCCTTGCGGGCTACTATCGTCGTTTCATTTAGGGGTTCTCGAAGATCGCTCAACCCCTCACCACTCTTACGCAGAAGGATAGAAAATTCGACTGGGGTGAACCACAAGAGTCAGCGTTTGAAGAGCTAAAATCCAAACTGTGTTCTGCTCCTATTTTGTCCTTACCTGAAGGCCCTGATGATTTCGTTGTTTACTGTGATGCTTCTATTCATGGTCTCGGTTGCGTGTTGATGCAACGCGAGAAAGTGATTGCGTATGCTTCTCGTCAACTCAAGGTGCACGAGAAGAACTACACCACCCATGACTTGGAGTTGGGTGCAGTGATATTCGCGTTGAAAATTTGGAGACATTACTTGTACGGTACCAAATGCACCATCTACACCGATCACAAGAGTCTTCAACATATTTTCGACAAACAACATTTGAACATACGACAGCGTCGTTGGATTGAACTCCTGAACGACTATGATTGTGCCATTAAGTACCATCCTGGCAAGGCAAATGTTGTAGCAGACGCCTTGAGCAGGAAGGAATCAACTAAACCTCGTCGCGTTCGGGCGTTGCAGCTCACCATTCATTCATCCCTACCTGATCAACTCCGTTCTGCCCAGTTAGAAGCTTTGAAGGAGGAAAACCTTAAAGCTGAAACTATGCACGGTGCCGACAAGCACCTCGAGCGAAGGCCTGATGGCCTGCACTACTTCGCGGAACGCATAGGGGTTCCTTTATTCGGGGGACTTCGGGAGCTTGTCCTTGATGAGGCTCATAAGTCCCGGTATTCTATTCATCCTGGTTCGGATAAGATGTACCAAGATCTGAAGGTGCTTTACTGGTGGCCAAACATGAGGTCGGATATAGCCTCATACGTGAGCAAATGCTTGACCTGTGCTAAGGTCAAAGTGGAATACCAGAAACCGTCGGGTCTCTTGCAACAACCTGAAATTCCGGAATGGAAATGGGAACGGATTACAATGGATTTTGTCACGCAACTTCCTAAATCACCAAGCGGGAATGATAAGATATGGGTGATTGTTGACCGATTGACGAAATCAGCCCATTTTCTCGCTATTAAAGAGACCGACACCATGGATCGTTTGGCTCGTCTTTATCTGAAGGAAGTTGTTTCTAAGCACGGGGTGCCGGTTTCTATTATTTCGGATCGTGATTCCCATTTTACTTCTCACTTCTGGAAGTCTTTGCACAAGGCTTTGGGTACCCAACTAGACATGAGTACAGCTTATCATCCACAGACTGACGGTCAGAGTGAGCGCACAATTCAAACTTTAGAAGACATGCTGCGGGCATGTGTAATCGATTTTGGCAAAGGTTGGGAAGCTCATTTACCGTTAGTAGAATTCTCATACAACAACAGTTATCACACGAGCATCAAGGCGGCTCCGTTCGAGGCACTGTACGGGCGGAAATGCCGTTCTCCTCTTTGTTGGGCTGAGGTGGGTGAGAGTCAACTCACTGGGCCTGAACTAGTGTACGAAACTTCGGAAAAGATCGTACAAATTCGTAACCGGTTGGCAGCGGCACGGGATCGGCAAAAGAGTTATGCTGATCAACGTCGCAAACCATTGGAATTCCAAGTTGATGACAAGGTACTTCTGAAAGTTTCACCGTGGAAGGGCGTCATACGCTTTGGGAAGCGTGGCAAACTCAACCCTCGGTATGTCGGTCCATTTACGATCCTGGAACGGATTGGACCGGTGGCATATCGTCTTGATTTACCGACGGAGCTTGGTAACGTACATAACGTCTTCCATGTGTCCAACTTAAAGAAGTGTCTGGCTGACGAGTCTCTCATCGTTCCACTGGAAGAGATCAAGGATGATGATCATCTTCGGATTGTGGAAGAACCTGTGGAGATTCTGGATTACAAGATTCGTAGCCTACGTCATAGCAAGATTCGCATTGTGAAGGTTCGCTGGAACTCGAACCGGGGACCAGAGTACACTTGGGAACGGGAAGATCAGATGAAGTCTAAGTATCCTCATCTCTTTCCTAAGGAAGCGTTCGAATCGAGATACGTCTCCACTACTGCTGAATGAATCTCGGGGCGAGATTCCTTTTAACGTGGGGATGATGTGACAACTCGGGTAAATCTCTCTTTTGGTTTCTATCTTTTATTTGTTTCTTTCGTCTTTCCTTTTTGGTACTTGTGCAATTTTCGGGACGAAAATTCTTTTAACGTGGGGATGATGTGACACCCGGCAAATTCTGGTTAACAACGTTGTCTAGATGAAAGTCTACCTTAGTGAGTCACGCGTATACTGTACTTAACTGGGTTAGTTAAGTCGTGTTATGGTTCGGGAACTATCGGTTTAGTATAGAAGATCATTGGATGTTGGTCTAGAGGTTCATTAGATGTCAGTCCTTAACCAAGTGTACAAATGGTGACGATTCGTAGAATCGTCAGGGCATACGGAACATACGAGTATCGAGTCCCGGGAATTTGGTGAACGAGTGTGAATATGTTTGTTTGCAAGTGTTATGTGTTTACAATCATTATGTGACTTGTCGGTATGTGAAAATGTGTTAACATATGTTAAAACGGGGTTTAACGCGCAAAATACATCGAACCAACCCCTATAGGCGATTAGGGAGGCTAATCGCCTATAGGGCATGCATTTAGGGGAACATTACATGCGATTGGGGGCTACTCGCATGTAATGACATGCGATTAGGCCCAATTGCATGTAATGTCATGCGATTAGCATCCCTAATTGCATGTAGCTGCTGCACAATCGCGTGTTACGTGCTGGACGACTAAAAACAACTATAAATACAATGTTTAACCTCCTAAACTTCATAATACAAACCCTAGTCGTCCCATAACCCGCCCCAACACACACACAACCTCTGGAACGCGATTTTTGATCAAAACACAAGGTTTCAAGCTTGTTTCATCAATCTTTCACAAATCTAAGGTGTGGTTTCCATCCATGCAATCTTATTAACGTTTTTATTAAATCCCTAATGGTCCAGACCTGTTCTAAAACGTTTAAGCTTTCTGAAAATCGTTAATAAGTGTTATTAATCGGATTCTAACTATCATACATGTGTTATGTGTGTTTATGATTAAAAGCTAGGGTTTTTATGATCTAAAGATGGATGATTTCATGTTATTAGATTAGTGTCAGATTAATAATAAAGGCATGATGATAGAATCTGATTTATTGTTCATTAGGGTTAAGGTTCTTGCATGATAATGTGATGTTCATGTTGTATGTATTGTTTGAGATGCATGGTTACATTCAGGGCTTTTAGATCGAGGCTATACGAAGGATTTTGGTTTACACATGTTTGGTATAATTATTAGATTGATATTTGATGTTTACACACGTTCCGGGTCTGATTTGGAGTGTTAAACGCGCGAAAAACCGGAACAGCTGGGTTACAGGCGATTAGCAACCCTAATCGCCTATGTTAGAGGCGATTAGGAAGCCAATCGCCAGTATGGACTCCCCAATCGCATGAAGTACATGAATTGGGGGCTAATTGCCTCTGTTACATGCAATTGTGATCCTAAATGCTAGTTAAGTCCTGAAATACATGTCTTACGACCCTAATCGCCTATAAACTCAAGATTTACATGTCTTGTGACCCTAAATGCCTATATTACATGCGATTAGCCTTCCTAAATGCCTGTTGACCAACCTAAATGCTAGTTGACTTTTCCTAATCGCGTGTACTGCTGCTGTAAGTGTAAATTAGCATTCCGAGACCCGATTTGATATCTAGAAACATGCTAGGAACCCCGTAACATATCTAATAACTTGGTAACATATGTTTGGATGTAATTACATGATACGTGAACTACGTGCTATAAGTTGTTGGACGTTAACGTATGTTAAGTGTGATTGCATGATTGTTTGTTTGGGAGCGTAAACATAACACGGAGAGTCTCGGGTCACCAATGGGATGTCGAGTCTTGTACATTGGGTCAGTTAAACAGTCACGGTGTTTTCAAACGAACTTGGTTATGGTCTGGACATCTAGGGACTAACTAACCTGTGGGTTATTAGTCTAAGTACTTGTAACTGTCATATGTTAGGTCGCCGCTTTACGGGACTAGCATAGCTGCTGAGTTTATTCGTGTTACGGAATAACGCAACTTAAGGTGAGTTTACGGCCCCTCTTTTAACTGGTTTCACTTTTCAGGGGAGAAAACATGTGTTAAAACTTATGTTTGGAAACTACTGTCATACTATGGGTTTTCTATGGTTTACTATACGATCTTTGGAAGTCCCGGGGGGAACCATGAATGTGCGGGTTTGCACAACGGGGAAATGTGAATAGCGCTATTGGGAGTGACCAACCCCGCTCGTCGACTTGGAGGGTCGGCGGGTGCATATTGTCTCAAACAGGAACAACAGGTTACTACATCGGGCACGACATTTGGTTTGCGAGTTAGTAATGGTTTTCCAATCGTGATAGTAACAAAACATACGCCTAGCTAGCGTACTTTGGTTTTCGATTTGTTATAGTATGGACAGGTTGAACTTGGTACTTGGATTACAAAACCTGTAAACTCACCAGCATTTTTGTGCTGACGTAAACTTTTACATGTTTTCTCAGGTCGCTAAGGTAGCACAATGGAACTAGGGCGCACGCGTCTGCACGGCGTCTAGTTAGGATTGCATGGTTTTCAAACATTGAACATTTGGTTTACTTTTGGATTATGTTATGAATAAGCTTCCGCTGTGATTGGGGATTTTAAACATTGTTTTTTTTTGAAATTGCATTATGTTTATTTAGACTTGTTTATTGTGATCGTTGGTTTGGATCCTGGTTTGTCATACGCCTCGCGGTAAAACTCCGCAAGTGGATTTTGAGGGTGTGACAGAATGCATGCTGTAACAATCATATTACCAACCCATTGGACACTTGTTTGAATGAAAACACCATCCGAGTTGTTTAATTGTGACTCGGTTCTTAGATTCAACCTCTAATGAACCTTTAAATCCCCAAAATGCCCTTGAAGGCATCATACCCAATCTAGCCACCCGAAGGCGACACTGCTTGGTTTAATTAAATTGTTTTAGACCCATTACCAAGCTTCTTACCTTGACCTAACTACAATGTTACCTACTCATTCAAGATTCCCATTCTATATGAACATAATTCAATATCATAGATGCGAGTTAGGTTCGGGAATCACTTACCTCGTGTCCTCCAAATTCATGCTTGCTTATTTGTTTCATTTTGACCCATTAGCTTCCCATGCTTGAGTCCATCAATCCTATCCTTTCATATCATCATGTTCACATCATTGTTAGCATACATGTTCATATCATTGTTAGCATACATGTTCATTCATAAAACCAACCATATTTAACTCATACATTACATTGACTTGCATCATAAAACATAGCTTCCCACTCTTTTGATTCATCATTTAAGCAATTAAACTTAACATCGTATATATCACATAACCAAGCTAATGTGTCTCACACGGAATTCTCAATCTCACAATCTTGCTAGAAACTTACCATGTTATTTCCATTTTAGTTGACTTTCTAGAAAGTCAACTTTCAACTATATAAACTTCCTTTTTACAAACATATGTCCATATTAACATATTAGGTTGTATGAAATTCACCCCAAACATCATGTTCCTATCTCATTAACATACGAGATCATTCATCATATCAATTAACCAACACATGGTGTGCATCATAGTATTTAAGCATAGTGTACACACTACTAATGCATACTTCTTACCACGTCATACAATCAACTAAATCCCCACACAAATACTCCCTAATACAATCCTCATGTTAACCTACTATCAATTGTATCTATTATCACATTACTTTCATATTTGTCAAGTCTTGCACACACATTCATACATCATACTCATCTAGACATTTCATCAAACACATGGTGTGCGTACAACATTCTAAGCTCAATGTACAATCATTTCATGCTTAGCTTCTTACTTGATGTTATCAATTACCATGTTTCTTCCCTACATCAAGCATCATTCATTAAATAGACATCAATATAGCAAAACATCAAATTCATTCAATTTATATATCAACTTAGCCAAGAATGCTCATGGGTTACACCCAAAGGTCAACACCCACTTCCAAACTCCATGAAACCTCTTCAATTTACTAAATATCCATAAAATTACATACATACAAGTTTCAATCATAATTTTCATCTAATCTCCACATGAATTCACACATTGATTATGTATGAACCCTAGTATTTCATCATCAATTAAATTCTATCACTTACCTCATGTTTGTTAACACTAGATGATTAGGAATCTTCAAACATGCAGGTGTTTTAGCTTCAATCTAGCCATGAAATTCCATGATTTCAGTTTGTTCTTGGTCCTCCTTTCTTTCCTTAAAAAATGGCGACAACCTCCAAGAGAAATCTGGAAATTTCTCTTCCACCATCAAGTTTTAATAATCTTATTTAGAAGTTACATTTCCAGTCCCTCAACTTTGATAGCTGATCTATTGTCAATTACTTACTTTATTTTCACTTAACAAGACACATTAACTAGATAAACTAGCCTAGTTAATTATTTCATGCCATAATGTGTTAAAATCGCATTTTGGGGCGTTACAAAAAAGCATGGTTTTCATCAATCTTGTTTGTTTGATGTTATCATTTATTATACTTAGTATAAATTTTGGAATAATCCCAATGATCTTTCGTATAAAATCTAGTATTTCGATTAAAATATCACGTATAAAATACACAGTTATTACAGTCTCCCATACTTTATAAAATTTCGTCCCGAAATTCCTTTTGAGTGCAAGTTTTTGTGAAAAAAAAGTGTCGTAAAAGAAACGATAAGTAAGGTTTAGTTGTGGCGAAGTTAAAATAGTTGTTTAAGACCCAAAAGAAAAGTTTGATAATCCTTTTTTTTATGCTAGACCCGTGGTTAGGAAACGAAAGGTTACAATAAAGTCTGGGAAGATATATAACGGGTGAGTGTAGGAGCACTGTTGTAGCAGTCTCCCCTACTTTAGAAAGTTTCTAACCGAAATTTCTTAGAGGTACTGCAGCAAGATTCTAAGTAGGCAGGGGGTGTGAGGGTTCTGAGCTTTGAAGTGTAAGGCCAAAGAGAGATTTCAAGAAGACGAATTGAAGCTTGGATAAACTTTGCTTTAAAAAAAAGATATGATAGTCGTTGGTCAACGATCCTATTAGAAGAGGTCAAGCGCAACGCTATCAATTTCAATAGCCCAAAAATGTGAAGAACGTAGAAAAACAATGACTAAAGTAGGTTCTTGGTCAGCCTCCCAGTCCGTTCCCGCAATATTGTTAGTGCTTATATATAGAGTGTACCGCAGCTAACCCACCACACTAGCGATATTTTGGACTCGTACTGATTGTCTACCAATAGCCTAAGTAGAATCGTACACCACCTCCAAGTACCTGTAAACCCACAATTACGTTCGCGACCGTAATCATCGATTTACCTTACATTAAGGTGTTATGCCTTTCTATGACACTAACTCGAAATAAAATGACGAATATGACTTAAATGTGTCCTAACTCTACGAGTTAGTCATTATATTTGCGAAAACGAACACGTTGATATGCGACGACTTGATAATGTAATGATGACGTATGCAGGTAGGAAGCAAGTATAAATGAATCAAGACATGTATGTGAATATAGGCACGTATGAATTTAGGTATAGGCTACAACCAAAACTGGTTGTCTGGATGGCTACATCCCAACGAGATGCATTCCTATAATTGTTGTAAGTGTAATCCGCAAAGTAAATGTTATGCATTTATTGAAATAGAAAAGGGATCGTTTACTTTTTTCCAAGTTTAAAGGAGATTCAACATGGGTATTAGGATGTTTTGAGTTTCAGGTATAAGCGAGTGCAAATTTGTGGATAAAATGTTTTTATGGCGATTCATATGCATTAAATGAAAAATTAAGTTTATAGAATATTACAAGTATTATAGAATAATTTTCCATATCATGGGAAAATCAAGTCTTGCGCATAATTAAGTCTCAGGTTTCATGGATAAACAAGTTTCGAGTATGTTCAAGTTTGCAAGTAGCACAAAATATGAATTGAATTTCAAGTATCAGGTTTCATAGTTTATGAGAAGATGTATATGTATCAAAACGTATCAAGTAATGCATTATAAGTATAATTGTATCTTAGAAGGTGTAACTAGTATGCATTCAACTGCTAAGTAGGGATAACGATCTCTCCTAGTCGTTGAGTGGATGTATGTATTAAAGTGAAAGTGTATTCGTAAGAGTATCAAAATGTGAATGTGAATGTATAGGTAGACGTAGTTGTGATTGTATCATACAAAGATAAAGGTTTATGGACACTCAGGATGGAAAGTAATGTTTGAGTTTATTGTAAAATGAAATAGTCATTCCTTTGACAAGGGTAATTAGGGAGTAACTATGGTTTGTAGGACATGGAGGTGTAGAATGTGTTGGAGAATATTAACAATATGTAAGTAAGTGATTGTAGAAATGGAGGACATACATAATTGAGAGGATGACGATAAAGAATATTAGTAACGAGAAATGAAATTTTGGTTGATAAATAGTCAAATTTAGTAGAGAATGAGGTATACGGAATAAGTTGAAATTTAAACCTTGGTTGTGGAAAATGAAAATGTTTTTGGTAGATAGTTTAGCTCATTAAGCTTGCAAATTTGTAGATATGTGGGTATAGACTAGTTGACATGAAATCAAGTTTATGAAAATGATTGGTTTTACCAAAAATAAGAATTTATAATTTATAGATATTTGCTTGCGAAAGAGCTTATGATTCTTATTATAACCCATATATGCGAAGATCAAGTTTCATATGTTGCCAAAAATTCTCATTTGTAACCCATATATGAACTATGTAAATAAAAGGACTTCATGTTTCATGAAAGAAAAGTTCATATTCGCAATTTTTTTTAGCATTACGAAATCACACATGACGAAAATAATTGTGTACTTGTTTCGAACATGATTGTTTTTTTTTTTTAGAAAATACAGGGGAGATTTAGAACTGTAAAAAGAAGATACGAGAGATAATGAAATTGTAAAGTGTAGGTAAATATTTGTTAAAAATTTTGGGTATGTAATGGAGGGATTCATATAGGTTGAATCAAATATGACATAAATAGAATGATGTAAAATAATAATTGGCATTATGCATTTCTGTAAATTAGACGTTAACAAATGTTAGAAAGTATAAAATAGTAATTGGATTATTAATTGATATTAAAAATTAATTTGGTATAACGTAAAGTAGATAAGAATAGAATATGAATATGATAATATCAGTGAGAACACGTACATACAGTTAAAGTTTTTGATGTATAAATATTTTGGAATATTTATAATAACAATAATGATAATTTATAATACTCGAAATATTTATTTGACATTTTATTTGAACACAATGGCATAAATGTGAAAATTTCGGTTTGTTTAGAATGTAACTTTTTATAGAATTGATGTCAATCGATGTATAAGGTTGGAGAAAACTTTGTAAAGCGCATAATTGAAAATACTTGATATAAAACGCTTTAATATGAAACTAGATATATTATAAAATATTTGATTAAATATTTGAAGATATATAAAAATAATAAATATTTTCAGAAATGATGATGCTTATCGATACTTTTGAGGATTTCAAAACTAGGATTAAGCAGAAGTGGGAGAGGTTTGAGTAACGCATCTAATAAAATGAACTTGAAGTTGATTGCAGAATGTAAAAGAGATTTACAAGGGTTGGATTGTTCCAGAACGGAACTACGACTAACCAAAGTGATTCAAATTTACTATTGAGTTTGGAAACATGCTTTGGCCTAATAGGTGGAATACTCTCGCCGAGATTTCGGTTAACGGTATTCACCCTTCCAGTTACTACATGTCCATTATCAATCGAAAGTTTGAGATTTTGGAGAGATTGAAAAAAAAATCGAAGATTGAAACTAGTCGCCAAGTTGCGGATTTCACTCCTATCTTAGCGGTGTCGTCTCTTGAGTGTGGTTTTTGCACTTATCCAACGAGGTAGGAAAATTAATTCCAACATTTTATTGGTAAGTTTCCACTAGAATGAGGATTTGTGAAATTTCCACTAAGGTAAGGAAATCACGCCTATCTTGGTGTAATTTCAAAACACAAAAGGTAAAGAGAATCACTCTTAGCTTGATGCTAAAGTTGTTACGTTAATGTATAGAAATAAAGCGCTACCAAGGTAAAGGAATTCACTCTTAACTTGGTAGTAGAGCTTCTATAAGATGAGGGAATATGAAACTAGTCATCAAGATGTGGATATCACTCCTAACTTGATGATGTCGTCTTCGAATTGTGGATTGGTACTAATCAATAGAGTAAAGGAAGTTAATCCTAACTCTTTGGTAAGGTTTCACTAGAATGAGATGAGTGAATTTGTCATCAAGGTAAGGAAATCACTCCTATCTCGATGGTGAAATTTCAAAATTTTAAAAGGAATGAAACGGATTGAAAGTTGTCCCCAAAGTAAGGGTTTCACGCCTATTTTAGTGAGTTTCTTTCGTTTGTGAAATACGAGTGTCTTTGTATTGGAGTACACGTTGCCTTAGGAAAGGCATGCATCTTTAAGGTTTATAGAATTGATATGAGATTGATAAGAAGCAAGTAGGAAAATCAAGTATTTCAAGCATGTAAAGGAAGTAGTCAAATAAAGGTTCCTAACTATAGACTAAGTCAATCATGGCGATTTTCCTAATTCCCTATAGTTATGGCTCTGATACCAATCTGTCACACCCTAACCGATGGCGGAAACATCGAGGTGAGATTTGTGATAGATTGTTCAAAGACTTCATAACACTAAATGTGACAATAGATTAAAATAGATTTCATTTGTATCTAAGATGCAACAAGTTTACAATTCGTTCACAAGAAAAATACAACATAAACATGAAGTAAAATAAAGATTGTTTCATTTGTTTCTAAGGCTGAATCCTAAGTGATATTTCTTGTATCATCTCATCAAGCTTTTTCCTGCAACATGTATAAAATATCCGTAAACACATAAAGCATTGGTGAGCATACTAGTTTTGGCTTACATACATAATATTTAGAATGATTTACTCGAATCTCATACTATAGCATTGCACATACATACCATACAAAGAACATAACTCAAACCCGCGAGTACCACTGCATATACCTAACATATTCATGTTAGGTCCGTTTCTTTCTTAACAATGACCCATAAAGGGGGCGGGGTGCTACTCCTATAGCGCTATACATGTTAAGTGGGCTAATAATAGTTAATGAATTATGTTTAAGTATCAAGAATCGTAAGCACGACAAATAGCATATAAGTATGATTAATAGATCGAGCATGATACATGTTGAGCCCCAAAGAATAAAGAATAAAAGGGGGACAAGTATGAACTCACCTTCGCTTATCGAGTGAAATGATAGCGTTGCGGGTGTATACGAGGCGAATCCCAAAGACTCAACCTAAAGTTTCAAGTATTCGAATTAAGTGTTTGAGCTTAAAAGAGTCTAAGTTTTCTAGGATTAGGCATTAGGGTTTCTAGACTAAATTGGGAAACTTGGGTTTTCGAAATAAGTTTGATTTGAAACTGATTAATTGATTTAAATATATTTTGAGTAATTAATAAATTGCATGAATATAAACTAGTGTGAAATTTGATATGACATATTTATGTAAGTCCGCTATAACTAAATGTTTAAAGATTTGGAATAATAATTTAGTTATTAATTTCTTTAGAAATTAATTTGATGTATTGTATTTTAATTATAAATAAAATGTAAGACATGATAGTATGAATGAATGGTATATAAAATTGAGCTTTTTAGATGTACAATATTCTGGAGTATTTATAATGATTTTATAAACTCTAAAATATTTATTTAATATTTTTAAATGAATATAAGTGTCGTAAATGTAATAATTCCGATTTAATTCGTATAAAATTTATGAAAGTACGATTTTTTTTATAGAAACATGTTGAACTGATGTATAATGCTGAAAGAGAATTTTATAAAGTATTTTCTGTTTTTATTTTAATAAAAACAGATTTATTCTCTTTAATAATAAATAACTTGATTAAAATACCAAAATAATATTTAAATGTTATGTTTTCTGGAATAATACTTTTCACAGGCTCTCATATGATAAAAGAATTTAAATAAAAATTTTGGGCTTTTGAATCACTCAAATTGGATTTATAATGAATTTATTATGAATTAAACAAGAAAAATATATTAAATATATAAGATAATATATTTTCTGGAAATAAAAATACAAATAATGATATTTAGAGTAAAAATATTATTGTGTAAAAATTTGGGAATTTTTAGACTCCAAATGGTATTTTAAATAAATAAAAGAATGATTAAATGAATAATTATATAACTAAAAGAATTAAAACCAAAAATAAAACAAAATGCTTGTGAAGGTGGAGGAGGGTCGAACCCAGGACCTGTCTGTTTAAAACACACATACTAACCAATTGAGCTGCACATTATACTTGATTAAGAATCTGTTCTGATTATATAAAAAAAGATACTAAAACGAACCAGGTTCCCATATTAATAACTAGAACCCTAACCCCAAACCTAAATTTAATTAACGATCTACAAGCCATGGCAAGGAACGATTGTATAAGGCTATTGTAAAGCATCAAAATTCGAACAAAATCATGTGAAATAATTAAGCTAACCTGGACGAATCGATGTGCAAATGCTCGATGAAAAAAACGCAGACCCAATACCTAAATCTGTCAATTGAAGCTCGATTGCTTGATGTTTTAAGGGGCATTTGATGCAGAATGGGTCGAAAATCAGTTGTGAACAAAACCTAGGCTTTAATTTATGTAAAGGTGTCGTGGTAATAAAAGCCAACGCGTGGGGTTCGTGACTCGAGGTGGGTTTCGATAATTGCAGCATTTAGCAGGCCTAATGACGCGTGGGAAGGATTGTGGAACGTGCCCCTCGATCCCCACAAGTGTCTCCCTAGCTGGATTAACAAATGGTGATGGTTTTGATGTTCAATTGCTCGATTTTCGAAGTGGATGATGAACCGGGTCGGGTTTTTGACCCGTTTTGCAATCCGGTTGTATCGGTTGGATTCGATATGAGTTTTTTAATAAGTTCCGATCAGGTTTCAAGTTTGTCGGGTAACGTAATATGTGAATTCGTTTACATTCGGTTACATATTTGTATACGTTAACAAAAATGGTTTTTTTTTTTTTTTTTTTTTTTTTTTTTTTTTTTTTTTTTTTAAAGCATGGTTTTCATCAATCTTGTATGTTTGATGTTATCATTTATTATACTTAGTATAAATTTTGGAATAATCCCAATGATCTTTCGTATAAAATCTAGTATTTCGATTAAAATATCACGTATAAAATACACAGTTATTACAGAATTGGTCCGGCTTTGTTGTTTTGATTTTCTTTCTTGTTGGTTTGAATATGATTTGTAATTTTGGGTTATAATTGGCCCAGGTAGCCTCTAGCTTATTGTGTCCGGGTGACTGGTGGTTGTTTTATTTATAAAAGCTTCGTTTAATTGTTATAAAAAAAAGACTAACAAACTGGCCAAGTTAGTGGTTTATTGGTTGAACTATTTTAAATCAAAATATATAATTATTTTATGTTTTTGTAAATTCATGTGTCCTTTGCGTTGATAATTCGATTCTACAAATCTTCATAAAATAGTTCAAAACTTAATACGAAAACTTAAAATTATGTAATTATAATCAGAATATTGTTTTTGCTATTTTCTAGACTTATATAAAAATAAATAAAAGTTGTTTGACAATTTAATATCATTAAAATATTGTTCATTTGACAATTAGCATCTTATGCTTTCTATAACTTTTGTCCAATAATAGCGGCATTGTCAAACTAAATGACATGGAAGGGTTTGTTTTACAAATATGAAATATCAGTATTATGTTATAGCCCATGAGGAGCTACATGCTGATTTAATAAAACTAACCTCCATTTTTATATTTTTATTCACAAAAGTGTTTGGAAGCTTGGTATCAAATATGATATTTTAATATTTAAACTTCTACTTGTTTAAATATTACCTTTGACCGGATTAAATGTATCACTTTAGGCACACTTTTCTGAAGCTATTAAATTTTAATTTACTTCTTTACACTTTTTTCATGGTCCCCGCGGAGTAAGGTTCATTTTGCACCCAACAGACGTTTTGGTATTTAGTTGGAAAGGTGGGAAACATACATGTGTTGATTTTACCGGGGTGTTCCCCTTAGTTGGGCTTCATTATAGTGAGTTTGTGACCGGGCAAACGGTCATGAGAGCTAAACCCAAGAAACGTAACCTGGCCCACCCAGAGCCGAGACACTACTATGAATAACTCGTTGGACCTTGGTCAGGAAACGGTAGCCTCCGGTGCCAATAAGCCAAAGGTATCAAAAGCCAGGGGTACAAAAACATGTTGGTTCTCCTCACAGACTTGTTGATTGTCGTTTTTGTCTTCTATTGTATTTTGTCTTGTTACGAAAGTGGTTCACATTTTTTATCGTGAAGTTTGTGTGTTCATTTTTTGGCACTTCACATTTTGCGTTTTTCTTTAATCTCTAGGCTCAATCAACTGTAATGTTTTTTATTTGTTCATACAAAATTACATCAAAATAGCAAAGCTAAGTTTGAGTTTGTCTACGGTAAAGTTTTCTCAATATAAATTTGAGTTTGTCTATTTGTTATAAATTCGTGTTGTTGTTTACGATTGGTCTCTGTTTTGATCGCCGTTTGCTTACTACTTACGCCAGTTTTATGAACCCCGCACCCACAACGCGAGGGTAAACTCTAATTATTCTTACAAAACGTGCATATATATGTAGACAACAAAATTTAGACCTATAAACCTAATTCCTCACACAAAGGGGATCTAACATGAGGATCATGAATGTAATCTTCAGAATTTTAAATTTATTATTCACCTATATAATCGCATTCTTATGCTCTTATTTTATACTGGTGGAAATGCCCGCACGTTGCTGTGGACAAGTGTTACTAAAAGTGTTTCAACTTACCCATATATGTTTGCTCTTATTGACCAGTTCCCAATTCTAGTATTTTTTAGTTTTAGTCTTCTTATTCTTCTTCTCGTCCTATAAAATAATAGCAAACATCATTAGGTTTATTAAAAATTAATAATTTTATTAACGCAATAAATTGATTAAAAAAACATTGATCAACTACAACAACCATAATCGAAACCAAAGGGTGGAATTGTTCTGACTTGTGATCGAAGCACCCACAATCCATTCCGAGCAGCCACACAGTATGATAGGTTATAGGGGAGATGTGAGTATAACCGAGTGCAATGGTTGCCCTAGATTATTGAGCTGTCTTTTGTTGATGGCAAACTGAAACGGTGAACCATTCAATTTCCCATGATGAATAGCACATCAATGTTAATTTGAAGTTAGTGTCTCTTGTAATCCATTCAATATCTTAATTCTAACGTATTAATGACTTCATTTTATCCCATTAAATCTACTGCATTCAAACATTTTATTCAATATCACAAAAATGTACAAGTTGCTTTTGCAAATAAGGGTATTATTGAAAGAATTTTTATCACATCTTAGGTATGAAGTAAGAAACTCTTCATATACCATCTTAAAAATCATAGAAAATTACTATTGTATCCACCTTTTACTCCTTATAATGTAGTATAGAAGTATAGATATAGATATTTTTTTCCATAAAGTGTGAATAAGTTGTTCTATCCCTCTAATGAACAACCCAATAGGCCTGAAGTTGGGACATTGGGTTTGGTTAGCTATAAGGTTTGATTTTTTTGGGCCTACGGGCCGGATCCTTTCCTCCTTTAGATGATCGAACTAAAATCATATTACACATCATCATCATCATCAAAATGTACATTAATAAGTTCCTTAATCAATTACTTGTGTATTACAGGTAATTTGTTATACCACGATAAGCTGAAAAGATTTTTTTTTTTTTTTTTTTTTTTTTTTTTTTTTTTGTAACTAACAATTTTGTAGTCGTGAAAGTTGAGCAAATGGTTTGATGCATATCAACTTTGAGTAAATCTTTCACCGCTCATAGACTTGCACAGACCGGAATGGGTGGGGCCTTAAAAAAGTAACTTGTGGAACCAAAGTGTTCTCATTTTCAAAATTAAAAAAATAAAAAACCCCCCTCAAATGCCTAGTTTGTTTTTTTTTTTAAACACTATAAATTGACACTCCTACATACTTCAAACTCACCACAACCTATCTTAATGATGTGTGGTAAAAACACATTGTTAATATGCTAGTTTTGTATATATTTTAGTGTTTGATCGATGTATTTTATGTGTTTTAAGTATAACATAAATCCATTATTTTTATTATTATTTGTTATGTAGTTTGTTTTGATTTTTGCATTTTGTAGGTTTATATTTAATAAGCTCATTAGTGTGTTAGTAATGTATCTAAATGAAAATGAAAGTCACGTATGATCACAAGTGAACCATATATGAATGGCATTAAAATGAGTTTTATGAATTAAATTAAATCAGATTTAATATATTAATAATCGACTTACTTGTGGAATTATAATGCAGGATTACAATTTACAACACTTCTACAATTTATGTAAAGAGACTTTAATTGGGCTCATTCAATATGGTTTTGATGTGTGGGTCACCGCAAGAAAAAAAAAGGAAAAACAAAATATGGGCCCAAAAGAATGAATGGAAGTTTGTGGAGGTTGTTGTATTTTATTATTATTCTTTGACGGCTGTTGGAGGAACTACGAAGGAGAGCCTTCTTGGCTGCTGATTAGGTTGCATAGCAGCAAGAGGGTCGCACAACACAAGCAACAAGGGGAGAGGAGATGGTGGTGTCTACCCTAGCTATGCGAGGTTAAGTCACAAGTGATTCTCTCCGGGTGAATGGTTAGTTATTTTGCAAGGGTTTTGCTACGTTTGTTAAACATTGGATTGAATTTGTGATTGTTTGATTTCCGAATTTCAATTGTGGTTTCCATTAATATTGGTTTTGAACGTTTATTGAATGATTGCTTGTTTTGGATTTCATCAGCCAACACGGTTTCTTATCGAGGGTCATTGAATACTTGCAAGTCGTGTCTTTCAATATTACGAGTCATTAAGATATTGTTAGGTGATAATCAACCGAGTCAACAGTCGCGGTCTAGTTATCGGTTGTCAGCAAAGTCATTAATCAACCTTCTTTATCAATCATATTAAACCACAAATCATGTCTATGTGATTCCAATTGACCTGTTTGCAAACCCGAGTGAATATGGCTAACCAGAATCCTGGAGAGACCACCCTTTTCTCATATTTGTTTCTAAATTAATTTCAGTTTTCATTAGTTTAGCTACTAAAGTAAATCCAAAGTTCAGCTTTAAATTAATTTAGTTATTTTTAGTTTAAATAATCAAATGAAACGTGCAACATTAACCACATGCTCCTCGTGGATTCGATACCCTACTTACACAAGCTATCTAGTTTATTTAGGTTTTTGCATGACCCAACGACAGGTCATCACTCAACAATCTCACAAATATTATTACTACTTTCTATAACCACAATGAACTCAAGTGATGATGACACACCGATAATCTCCACCTCCAATTAGGCTGTGAGGTGTTGTACTGTCGGGGAGGAGTCACCGGCGCCACCTCATCACTGTTCCAGAAGAGAGAGAGAGAGAGAGAGAGAGAGAGATTAAAGAGAGAGATAGAGAGAAGAGCTCGGGGAGGAGGGGAAATTTCCCCATTTGCACTGAAATTCCAGAGGGGGGGGGGGGGTTTCCTCGACAGGGGAGGTGCCACGTTGGCTCCCCGTCTCCCACACCCACCCGCCTTATGCCTCCAAATCCTGATATTCAATTAATGCAAATAATCATGGAGCAGTTTAGGCTATGGGTTGTGGTTTCCCCTCCCTGTTGGGATCAGTTTTGCTCTTTTTGCTAAGTAAGAACTTGCTATCTTGACACTTAAGTGTTTAGCAAGCCCTTGTAAATCAGATTATAAGCACAACGGAATGTATAAGTTAAAGCAACACTTTTTATACTAAGGAAGAGTTATTACTCCCCCTTGATGATTGAAACTAATAAATGACAAGTATTTATTATGAATCCAAGCAGTAAATGAGAATTAGATACTTAGACAGATTCACAATAAATACGGAAATGGAATAGAACAGTGAAAGTGTTTGAAGGATTTTTCTATTAAAAATCAATGTCTAAAATAGAAGGTTGAAGCCTCATATTTATAGACGTTTACATACATGTATCTTGCCAAAAAGCAAGTACAGAAACAACAGAAACAAGTTGCACAAGTTGCAACATTGAAACTAACAAATACAGCTAAAAGTAATAATAAACAATAAACTACTGATGCAAAAAGGCGGTGGAAAATATCTGATGCTAAGTGCTGATGAATGACAAACTACTGATGAGTAGTTTGTCTTCAGTACTTCTGAAGTGAACTTGTCTGGTTTGGACTTCAGAACTTCTGATGAAGTTTCTTCTTCAGCACTTCTCTTATCTTCTCTTCAGCAGTTCTTTGTTTTCTTTTCAGTACTTCTATACTTAGCCAAAATGACAGAAGTGAATTAGACTAAGGTTTCCAAAAGTGGTTTCACCAATCCTCTTTGTCCTAACAATCTCCCCCTGGATTGATGAAGCCAAAACCTTACTAATTCCTTATGTTTTTCTTCTGTCTTGAACAATCTTCCATATCTTTTTGTACATGGTGTTCTTGAGCTGGTTTAACTGACCATCAGATAGAGATCCTCTCTGTGGTTCTAGATGTTGAATTGTGAGCAGGTCTTGTGTTGACAGTTTCTTCAGATCACTGATCTTCTTGTAAGCCCTGCTTGAGAGGTCTCTTCTTGTCAACAATACTGAGTTGTTATCAGTAAGTGACCATCTGATGATAGGTATCTTTGACTTGTTAAAGTCAGAAGAATAGGGAACCAGACTTGTCCCTTGGGTTGATGGTCCTGAGTGCTGGATGCTTTCAGTTTTAGTTAGCCTCAGGTGGGATTCTCTTCCTTGTTGTTGTTGCATATCAGGCATCTAAACAGTTGGGAGATGGTGTTCAGTCACTACTCTGGTATGCAGCTTTTCTTTGATGGTCTTTTGTATTTGGTAGGCAAAAGTGGAAGGATCCCTGAATTGTGTTAACAGAGGTTTCTCCTCAATGTCAAAATCTGAATGGACTATTGAACTTCCTTCAAGTAGTACCATTTTGAAGTCAGTTTTGACATTGTCCTCTGCCTTCTTTCTCTGAGTAGCAGTTCTTCTTCTTGATACACCAGAAGTTCTAACTACTGATCTTGAAGGATCAGCAGTTTGAAACTTCTCTGGATTTGCAGCCTTGGCAGTCAAGTATTTCTTGTAAGTATCCATTAGTCTTTCTTCTTTCCATCTGGATACTGAGGCTTTTGAACCATAGCCCTCTGCTACTAACTCTTCTATTATTTGGGCTCTCTTGGCCTTTCCTTCTTTGCTTGTGGCCATTTTGTCTGCAAGCAGTTGTGCTCTTCTTGTCAGCTCTTGCATGGAGAGTCCTTTGAGTGTATAGGCTTTAGTCTTGCTGTTCTTGGTAATGTAAGACACCAGTTGTTGTCTTTTATCTTGTTCAGCAATCTCATCAAGGCTAGTCTGCCTTTGTAGTTCAGCTTCATAAGCCTGAAGTTTTTCTTCATGGCTTAAATCTAGATCATCCCTTTCTTCCAGAGTTTTCCAAATCAGATCTTCTCTGGCCTTCTTGTTGGCTGCAACTAAGCTCTTCTCTAATAATTCAGCTGATTGAGAGATAGGAGAAGGGTTTAGTACAGTCATTGTTGTAACAGTTGTAGGCCTGATGGGATCAGATGTTGGTTGAATGGGAGCAGTGGTTCTGGAAGGGTCAGTTGTTTGAGGTTTGGAAGTGTTAACCTCTGATGGGTTGACAACTGCTGATGGTTTGTCAACTACTGAAGGATTGTCTTCAGTACTTTCTGATTCTTCATCAGAACTTTTGCCATCAGAAGTTTCTTCATTGTGCCTTAGGGATTCTTCAGATGTTTGGGTCTCATCTTCTTTCTCTGCTGCTTCAATTTCTTCTATTGAGACACCAAACTGTTTGGCCAGTTTTTCTTTCCTAGCCTGATCTTTTTGATCTCTTTCAAGGATGGCCACTCTTGCCCTTATCCTGGCTTGGAATGACTCCTTAGGTTCCCTGATCTTCTCCCCCTTTTTGGATTCATCAATTTTAACCCTTGAAGCAGAGGGTTGGGAGAATTGTCCTTGAAGATGAGCAATCTGTTTGCTGTTGAAGTCTATTTTGTTGGACAGATCATTCATCTTGGTCTTGATCACTCCAAATTGATTCTTGATAGACAGCTCCAAGTCAGCTGTGTATGTTTGGAAGTGATTTCTGATGAGTGTATTCATCATGTGGTACAGGGGACCCTCTGGGCTGCATAGTTGGTTCAGGTCTATGCTTGTTTGCCCAGGGAATTGGGTAGGCATTTGTTGTGAAGGGGGTGTTTTTAGGAGATCCTCATGTTGTACAGAGGATGCCACTCTAGGGGTTTTAGGGATTGAGTGGGCTTTAACCTGTGCAGGGGTGACTGGCTTCTTGAGCCTGGATACCCCTGAAACAGGACCTTCAGAAAGTGCCGTCAATTCAGTAGTTTGTGTTTTTGAAACATCATCCAAATTAATGGAATCATCTGAATCCCTGATGTTGCCCTCAATGAGGACTGTCTCAGTTAAATCATGAGCTGAGCCCAACTCAGTTCTCTCATGAACCTCTTGTTCTTGGTTCTGAGGATTTCCTACTTCAGGCATTAAGCCTTCATCAGTAGTTGCCACATCTGAGGTCTTAGCTATGTTACTTCTATCCTCAGATCCACCACTGGGTGGTAACTGAGTAGTAGCAGCCTCAGATGCCCCAAGAGTCTCTAAAATTGGGCTTAAAGACTCTGGTCCACCCTCATCTCTTGGGATAGGGCTAGAGATGTCCACATCCATGTCTGATGTAGTGGTTATGTCCCCTGTTTGTTGTGGTTGTAGGGGACTGACATGATCAGATGGGACCTTCTCTTTTAGCCCAGAGAGAAGTTTGGCAATTTCTATTGCCTCTTGTTCAGAAATTTGTGGGGTTGGTTCAGTAGTTTGGGCAATAGGTGAAAGTTGTTGTTCAGCAGTTTCAAAAGAAGAGTGTGTTTCATATGTTTTTCTAAGTCTTTTTCTTTTGAATAAAATGGTTATGGGTGCTCTTGGTGGGGTTTGAGATGGATGAGACTGAGAGGGTGTTTCAGTCTCACCTATTTGAAGAGCAGACTGCTCATGAGCATGTTCAGGCATCTCAACCTCCTGAATAGCTTTTCTTTTGGGTTGGTGGGTTTTAGTCTTTGTTGGCTTGGGCTTTTTGGCTTTTGGTGGTGTGAGTTTGGAAGATGTGGGCTTCAGGGGGACTTGTTGTTGTTCTCCCTGATCATCTTCTGGCCAGGCAGCCGGTTTGTTATGCCTTGAGTATGCTTGTGATGTTAAAGGATTTAGAGTTGAAATTTTTCCCACAAGCACCTCATTACCCAGTTCCCCTATTATGCATTGCATAATGAACCTTGGGTACAACAAAAACTTTTTCTTGGTATTATTGTGATGTAACACCAACTCATTGAAAAATAGTTTTGATGCCCTGAATTTAGTTTCATTCACAATGGAATGAAATATTGGTTGAAAAGTGGAGGGCATCTGGTCATAAGACCCTGTTTTTGGACTCAAACACATAATAATATAATGAAACAAAAGCTTGTATTTTGGTTCAAAATATTTTTTGAAGATTGTAGCATGGGAGAGAGTACCTTGATAACCACACTCAGTCATGGTTAGGTGAATATCAGAATTAGCAACATGGTCAGGGGCAGTTACATCATCCAGACCCAGTCTTGTTGCCAGTGTGGCCGGTGTGATGGTCAGTGGTTTCCCTTTTATTCTTGAGTTGAGGGAAATGACCTCATCATCCGTTGTCACCGTCTCAGCATTTGCCCAGAACTCATTCAGAGTTTCAGTGTGAATTGGTGGGTTTATTGTGAGAGCAGTAAAATATTGGGATTTTACGACAAGATCAATGATCTCATCGTATTGGGACCAGCCTTCTTGTTTTTCAAGAAAGGCCCTTTGATTGTGTCCCTGCTTTAGAACTAGAGCCATGTGGTTTGGGTTTTGATCGAACAGTTGATTTGCAGGTTTAGGTTATTGAGAGAGTTTTTGAGAGAGAAGGAGGGATATTTTGAGTTTGAAAGGATAAGTGTGGAGAAAAAGGTATTTATCAGAAGTTTTAACCGCTTGAATCTTCTTTATTAGAAGTTTTTAAACCGCCTTAGGTTAAAAAATCTTTTTATCAGAGGTTTTAAACTGATTAGGTCAAACCTCTGATGATGGGAAAAGTCAGATTTGCCCTTTTGACTAAAACTGCTGATGAAGGATTACTTCATCAGTAGTTCCCATTTCCTCTTCAGTAGTTTTAACAGCTGATGAGAAATGTTTTTTAAATACTTTTATTCATAACTTCTGAAGTTTATTTTATCAGAAGTTACACACTTTTCAGAAATTATCCCCATACTGATGTTTTGTTCATCAGTAGTTTCTCTCTTTTTCAGAAGTTTTGTTTCAGACTTTTTGTCTGTTTTGTAAGTGAAAAATGAAAAATTGCAGAATAATAAAATAAACACTTACAAATTTAGCATCCCAAGCATGGATACTAACTTCTGAAATGTTGATGTGTCAAGGGGTTTTGTGAAGATGTCAGCTATTTGATTAGCTGTTGCTACATGCTTCACCTCAATCTTTCCTTTTTCATAGCAATCTCTTATGAAATGGTACCTGATCTCAATATGTTTGGTTTTTGAGAACTGTACCGGATTTTGAATGATGCTAATGGCAGATTTGCTGTCTACAAACAAAGGTGTCTTGGTCTCTTTGATTCCATAATCAAGAAGTTGATATTGGAGCCATTGTATCTGTGATGTACAACTTGCAGCTGCAATGTATTCAGCTTCAGCAGTTGAAGTTGCAACAGATGTTTGCTTCTTTGATTGCCATGACACTAGACAGTTACCCAGGAATTGACAACCACCAGATGTTGACTTTCTTGTCATCTTACACCCTGCATAGTCACTATCTGAAAAAGCTGATAACTTGGTATTGCTTGAAGCAGGATACCAAATTCCAAGTGTTGGAGTTCCTTTCAGATATCTGAAAATTCTTTTGACTGCTATAAGGTGTGATTCCCTTGGTGCTGATTGATATCTAGCACAGACACATGTTGAAAACATAATATCTGGTCTAGAAGCAGTTAAGTATAAAAGGGAACCTATCATGCATCTGTACATGGTTTGATCAACCTGTTTTCCTTGATCATCAGGTTCAACTTGTGTGATTGGTGTCATGGGAGTGGAACATGATTTACAGTCATTTAAAGAAAATTTGTTCAATAATTCTTTAACATATTTTGATTGATGTATAAAAGTTCCATTTGTTTGTTGCTTGATCTGCAGTCCTAGAAAGTACTGCAGTTCTCCCATGGTACTCATCTCAAATTTTGATTGCATGAGTTTCTTAAAATCATCACACAGTTTTGTGTTTGTTGAACCAAAAATGATATCATCAACATAAATTTGAACAAGTAAGACATGATTTCCAACATGTTTAATGAAAAGAGTTTTATCAATGGCACCTCTTGTAAAGTTATTTTTGAGTAAAAAGGTGGAGAGTGTATCATACCAGGCTCTTGGAGCCTGTTTGAGCCCATAAAGAGCTTTGTCCAGTCTGTACACCCACTCAGGATGAGAAGGATCCTCAAACCCAGGTGGCTGACAGACATACACCTCCTCTTTTATTTTTCCATACAAAAATGCACTTTTCACATCCATTTGATAAACTTTAATTTTGTTGGAAATGGCATAGGCCAGAAATAACCTGATGGCCTCAAGCCTTGCAACTGGAGCAAAGGTTTCATCATAGTCAATTCCCTCTTCTTGAGAGTACCCTTGAACTACCAGTCTTGCCTTGTTCTTGATTATCATACCAGCTTCATCTTGTTTGTTCCTGAAAACCCATCTTGTGCCAATTGGTTGCTTGTTTGGAGGTAAGGGACAGATTTCCCAGACCTGTTGCTTGTTGAACTGAAGCAGTTCATCTTGCATAGCTTGCACCCAATTATTGTCTTTGAGGGCTTCCTGGTACTTCTTTGGTTCCAACTGTGAAATAAAGGCTGAAAATAGGCAAAAGTTGGAGAGCTGGTTTCTGGTAAGAACACCTGAAGCTATATCACCCATGACTTGATCAAGTGGATGATCTCTATGTTCAATCAGTTGTTGTAAACCACTGACAGGTGTAGGTGGCTCTTGTTCTTCAAACAAACTACTGAGGTCTATAATATCTGGTTCAGCAGTTTTAGCTTCTTCAGTAGTTGCAGGTGCTGAAGCAGATGTTTGAGTTTGGCCTTCAGTATTTGTTGGATCAGAAGTTTGTGAAACTTCTGATGGTGTTGAAGTTGACTTAATGACTGTTTGAGGAGTCCATGGTGTAGGATCCTCATCTTCAAACCTTTGATCACCATAATAAGTAGGTTTGGAAGAAGTAACAGTCTTTTCAGGTCCAAAGTGGAAGTTGTCAAGGTCAAAGAGTTCAGCAGGATGTGCTGGAATAAGAGTGTGTTTTGACTCATTGAACTTGACATTCAATGTTTCTTCTACTATCCTGGTGTGAGAATTAAAAACCTTGTAGGCTTTTCTAGTTGAAGAATAACCAAGAAAGTAACCTGAGTCAACTTTGGCAGCAAACTTTGAAATAGATTCCTTGATGTTCAAGATGAAACATTGACACCCAAAAGCCCTGAAAAAGGAGATAAGGGGCTTCATGCCATGAAGAACTTCATAGGCAGTCTTGGAATGTCTCTTGACCACAAGAACTCTATTCTGAACATAACATGATGTGTTAACTGCTTCTGCCCAAAAGTACAAGGGCAGTCCAGAATCAGCTAACATTGTTCTTGCTCCTTCTATCAATGTTCTGTTCTTCCTTTCTACTACACCATTTTGTTCAGGAGTTCTGGGAACACTGTATTGTCTAATAATCCCTTTAGACAAACAGAATTCATCCAGAGTTTTGTTCCTGAACTCTGTCCCATTGTCACTTCTAATGGTTTTGACAGATAGAGAATATTGTTTCTCTACTTGTAGAATGAAGAACTTGATGATTTCAGCAGCCTCATCCTTTGAAAATAAGAAGAATACCCATGTGAATCTTGAGTAGTCATCAATGATGACTAAGCAGTACTTCTTCTTACCAAGGCTCATAATCTTGACAGGTCCAAATAAGTCCATATGGAGTAGTTGAAGACATGCAGTTGTTTTTGATTCTTCAATAGACTTATAGGAGGACTTATGCTGTTTTCCCTTTAAACAGGATACACAGTGTTCTTGACACTGGTATACTTTCAAAGGTAGACCTCTGACCAAGCCCATTTTTGTGACTTTATTTATGGTTTTAAAGTTCACATGGCCAAGTCTCCTGTGCCAGAGATCTGTTTCTGAAGTTGATGCCCTTGAGAAGAAACAGGCAGTGTTGTTCAATACTTTGTCTTTCTCAATGTCCACTGCATAGACATTGCCACATCTTTTGGCAATCAGCAAAGTATGATCTTCAATGATCTTCTCTATCAACTTCTGGCCTTCTGGTGAGATGATCTTGCATGCTGTCTTTGTGAAAAAGGAAGAATATCCTTTATCACACATTTGTGACACACTCAACAAGTTGTATTCAAGGTTTTCCACCAGATTGACCTTGTCAAACTGTATTTTACCAGAGGAGACATTGCCATGTCCTAGCACATATCCCTTAGCATTGTTCCCAAAGGATACAGATCCTTCTCTTTGGCTGATAAAGTTGTTTATCAGGTATCTGCATCCAGTCATGTGCATAGAGCCTCCACTATCAACATACCATATGCTGTTTAAGCCCCTGGAAACTCTCTGCACATAAAAGCAAATTAGTTAGATCTAGGAACCCAAGCCTGTTTGGCTTTGGGTTTGCTCTTGAGAACAGTTACAGTTTGTTCTTGACCAGGTTGAGAAATCCATGTCTTTTTGGCAATGGATTTTTCATTAAGAACCATGGTGGTATCTTTTTCAGGACCACCATCAACCTTGGTCATCAGTAGTTGTACCATGTTCATTAGATTTTGTATCTCAGCAGTTTGTGAAACTGCTGATGATTCTGGTCTAACTACTGACAAAGAATTTTGAGAAAAAGATTTTGGTTGAGATCTTATCTTTTTCTGAGAAAAGGTGTTTTCAGGTTGTTGTTTCTTGGGTTTAAAGATTCTTTCATAATCATTTCTGATTTGATTTCCCACAACCTGTTGTTTAATTTTTTGATTGAACTGAATTCCTTTTCTGTATCTACAAAATTCAGTTTTGTGGTTGAACAGATCACAAATTTCACACTCTTTTGCCTTTTGTTTTTGATCTAAAGGCAAATTTCTGACATTAGTGTAAAGATTTTGCTCATCAGTAGTTTTCAAGGTCTCAACTCCTGATGTAGATGAAACTACTGATGGCTCATTGTCAGATTTTGTTAATACTTCTGAAGTACTTTCTTTAAAAATGCCAGGATTTCTGTTTAGAAAGTTTTCATGGAAAGATGTGCAGTCTTTCACTTCAGAAGTTTCATTTGAAACAATTCTTTTGTTTTAGCACACAGTTTTCTTTCTAAATCACATTTTATCTGTGTGTATTTTCTTTCTAAATCATTGGCTTTACCTTGTAAGTGCACATTTGTCTCTCTTATGAGAGCAAAAGTTTCTTTGCAAGAATTTGAGCAAAGTTTTGTCAAAGATTCTTTTGATACCTGTGACAATGCAGATTTTGAAGTACAGCCTTCAAATGCCATTAAGGCAAAGTTCTTTCTGCCATTGTCTAGTTCTCCCCAGTTGATGTCAAACACTTTGTTGTCTGCATCAGGATTGCACTCTGTGGTGTCAAAAGGGAGACTGCTCCAGTCAACATACCCTGAGGTGAAAAGACTTTGTTGAGAGGGTTGTTGAGGCTGTGGAGGATGTTGAGCAGCTGGAAAGGGAGGGATTGATTGTTGGCTCTGCATCTGTTGAGCAGGCACTTGAACATATTGTACTTGTGGCATGTATTGCTGTTGAGGAGCTTGTGCCTGTACAAAATGAGCACTCCCTTGAGTTCCATTATTCCTATTATAGTTGGGGTTATAGTTATTTCTAGATTGTGATTGGTTAAAGCTAGAGCTTCTACACTCTCTAGCAAAGTGTCCCAACTTCTGACACTTGTGACATCTTAATTTAGATTTGTCAAAACCAATTTTTGTATTACTGGTCAATCCTGGAAATTTCCTTCCTGACCTTTTATAAAACTTGTTAGTTTTAATGCTTAGCATGGCCAGTTGGTGTAATATGTCCATTTCTTCTAAGTCATCACTGCTAAAGTTTTTCAAATCATCCATGATAAAACATAGATTATCAGCAGTTTGACTTTGGTCATTATTGTCATAACCTGGGAAAGATCTTTCTGATGAGATCCCAGTGGTTATGTCAATATTGTCATAAGATCCATAGGAACAAGTTGGTGAATCTTGTCCCAAAAGTGCTGTACTACCTGGTAGGTAGTCATCAGCAGTTTTACCAAATGATTGTAATTTCTTCTTTTGATCAATTTCTCTCTCAAAAGTAAGTAATCTCCCATGGAGTTTTGTAAGAGTGAGGGAGCTAAAATCTGGTGAGGATCTTAAAACAATGGAGTATGTTTCCCATTTGTCAGGTAAAGACCTTAAAAATCTATGTAGCATAGACACTGTTGTATAGGTCTGACCATTTAACTTTAGCTCAGATATTAATGAGGAGAATCTTTCAAATTGTTGAGTTAAAGTTTCCCCATTAATATGAGCAAATGTTTCATATTGTTGAGCTAAAATCTCTCTGGTGTTGGCAATCACCTCTTCAGTTCCTCCAAACTGTTCTTTAAGACAATCCCAGAGTTCTTTGGCACTTTCACAATGTAAAAGGCCAGAGTATATCTCATTTGGGAGAGCCATTGCCAACATAGAGAATGCTTTTGCATCTAGCTCAAGTTTTAGGAAATCATCATCTGTATATTCTTTAGGGTCCTTAGGGACCTTAACATTAGTTTCAAGATTAACATTTACTGGTTTGTGAGGACCATATATCACAGATCTCCAACAACCTGTGTTGGTTTGTGACAAGGTATGTGCCATTCTCTTTTGCCATATGTTGTATTCATTTCTAACAAGCATGGCAGGTTTAGTGGCAGAACCAGTATTATGTGGATCCATTTTAAAGAGTATAGATTTGTCAGATGACTCTTTTAAGTGATGGAAGTTGATAAAAAGTGAACTTTTGATCTTTTTATTGAGTATCAATAAGAGCTTTGTGTCTGATTCTCAATTTGTTAGATTGATATGTGATCAGATAAACCAATGCTCTGATACCAATTGTTGGGATCAGTTTTGCTCTTTTTGCTAAGTAAGAACTTGCTATCTTGACACTTAAGTGTTTAGCAAGCCCTTGTAAATCAAATTATAAGCACAGCGGAATGTATAAGTTAAAGCAACACTTTTTATACTAAGGAAGAGTTATTACTCCCCCTTGATGATTGAAACTAATAAATGACAAGTATTTATTATGAATCCAAGCAGTAAATGAGAATTAGATACTTAGACAGATTCACAATAAATACAGAAATGGAATAGAACAGTGAAAGTGTTTGAAGGATTTTTCTATTAAAAATCAATGTCTAAAATAGAAGGTTGAAGCCTCCTATTTATAGACGTTTACATACATGTATCTTGCCAAAAAGCAAGTACAGAAACAACAGAAACAAGTTGCAACATTGAAACTAACAAATACAGCTAAAAGTAATAATAAACAATAAACTACTGATGCAAAAAGGCGGTGGAAAATATCTGATGCTAAGTGCTGATGAATGACAAACTACTGATGAGTAGTTTGTCTTCAGTACTTCTGAAGTGAACTTGTCTGGTTTGGACTTCAGAACTTCTGATGAAGTTTCTTCTTCAGCACTTCTCTTATCTTCTCTTCAGCAGTTCTTTGTTTTCTTTTCAGTACTTCTATACTTAGCCAAAATGACAGAAGTGAATTAGACTAAGGTTTCCAAAAGTGGTTTCACCAATCCTCTTTGTCCTAACACTCCCCCTTCCTCTCCCCTGTCCACATCAGCGCCACGTCATTTCCTATTCCCTTCCCCCATTTGAGGGAAATGGTTCCCCGTTCCCTTTCCCTTTTTTTTTTTAATTGTTTTCTTCTTTTATCATCAGTAGTCACTTTTTGCTTAGGGATGAGGGGGACTTTCCCCCGTTAGAACCGAAATGAGACCTGGGGGGGGGGGGAGTATTCCCGACGGGGAAGTGCCATCATGGCACCCACCGATCCCTTCCCCGTCTTCAACACCCCAAGGTCTTAGAAATTGATATGCGATGACATTGAAAACGTGTACTTGGCAGTTAAGAAACAATATACCAAAAAATGAATCAAGTTATAGACGTATAACATGGAAGCACAAAAAGAGAGCAATAATCAATATACACAAGATAACCAAGGATGTCCCACCATAATGCCAGAGTTAGTTGCATCACATGACCTTTGAATTTGGCATGTTTATTTTGAAGCAGTCGAATCAAACAATGACATCAATGTCATAAATTAATTACCGTTATCCAATGACATGTTAGATGGTTATGCACCGCCATGTAATTTACAATGAACGACACAAGATACCACAAAGATTACTATCTTGCAGATGGAATTTATCATGGATGAGCAACGATTGTAAGATCGTATCCACAAATCACCAAGATGAAAGAATTCAAAACACGTCACGAATGAATGAGAAATGATGTCGAGAAGGTGTTTTGTGTCCTCCAAGCTTGATGGCACATTATACAAGGGTTAACAAGGTTGTATAACACAAAAATAATATCCAATATAATGTATGCATGCATGCAATATATTGCACAACATGATTGTACAAAATGAAGGATGCACTATAAACGGGTGGTCCGATGATGAGGATGAAGTAGAACCACCAATCCAGAGGTCAATGGTTGTGGATGTTTGTTGACTTGTAGTTGTGGGTGCCGTTCTTAGTAAGTGAATGGAGAATTTATTAGGGCTAATTATTTGATCATCTTCCTCTTGTAGAACCATCTACATCATCTTAAAGTTGTAGAACCATCTACTTCCTCTAAAACCTGAATTCCATATCTATATTATCTATATCTATACTACTATATAATGGGTGCTTATGGATAAGAAGGTAAATTTACATCTTTTTTAAGATGGCATATCAAGAGTCTAAGTATAAATCTATAATTTTTGTTCAATTTCTTCCTTTTATGCCCTATTGTACAACATTTAATACCAATTGTATATGTATCTAATACATACTTTATATCCATCTCAAGATGTAACTCACCCTCATAAAACACAATAAATCATATAAATCTTAATTGAATGCTTAATATTAAGACCTTTGAGTGTCCATGAAGTATATATCTATCCTCACCTTCTCATGTTTCAAAAATTACATGCTTCCTATTCTTCTCATCTCCAACCATAGAGAAATAGAATATGCTTCTCATTTATCTGTGAAAAAGGGACGACCAAGCATGTGGACATAGGTTAGTGCCTCTTACTAGCAGGCTTTAATGGATGCGCGCAAGCATATCGAGCGTGAAATGGAACGATTTATGATTTGTGAAAAGGAGACAAAGACGAAAGCTTTATGCCTGGTTCATCAGCCTAAAATGGTATGTATTGCATTATTTTTTCCCAATAAAATATTGAACTTTGGCATACGCTTTTACTTTGTATTGGCTCAGTAACTTCATTTGATAAATTGTAAAATATTTGAGATTTAAATTAATTATCGTGAAGTTTCTTTGTTGATGATCTTTTGTAGGACCCAAAGGAGATAGCCAAGTCAGGGACTAGAGATGGTTGAACAATATGGTATGACGTTATTTATCCAATCTAATGGCTTGCTCTTTTTTTTTGCTCGAGTTTCGGTCTTTTATTATTGTTAAGTAAAAATTTATATGTAGGAAATTAAAACAATGAGAGATTTAAAGAGAATGTGTTTTGAAACAGACGCATCAACTTAATTGATACAGTACATTCGTGTTGTATATAATGTTATCTTTGCCCTAAGACTCGCTAATCTTATAATGTAGTTTTTGGGGTTTTATATCTTTTTTATTGATACTAGATATTTGATTTAATTATCTTATTACACCATTGTAATTTTGTATTGTGTACAAATATTTAAGCATAATTTACAATACACTTAAAGCCAATTTAGAGGGATTAAAGTTGGACATTCATCAAACTTTTAATACACTTTAAGGCCATCTTAGTCAATTCAATTCATACTAACCTTTCATCTTCCTTGGTGGTTCATCATAATGAATACAATATTAACTACACAAATGGTGATTAGTTCACATTCCAATCATCATTCGCGTAACATTGTTATAAAGAACAAATTCACTTTAACCAAAAATTTAATTCGGAAATTCGAAATCGTCTCTTCGAGTTCCATAACTCCATCTTCTTGAAACTATAAGTTCTTCCATACCCATCACACCCAGATGTTCGCATCTTGCTGGTTCTTCTCTTCGATTGACAATCTGTTGATGCTGCTAAGGTTGGATTTCTATTTTATTGTTTTTATAGTTATATGTTCTTGATTTTTCTTGTTGTGTTTCTTTGCTTCTATAATACAAATTCAGTGCTATTTTTCAGGTGAGTGGTCTAAAGAATTCGTCTGGACCGAGTAAGAGGAGTTCCAGTTGGAAGCAAGTTTTATTGTTGTTGTAGAAAAAAAAATCTAAATTTGTAGCAAACACATGAATTGATATGTTTTTTTTGCTGTTAATTATTCTTTTTGTTGGTTATTGATCTATGCTATGTCTGGTTAAGACTATAAAAATGTTTAAATCTTCAATCATGAGAATTGGTTCGCCCATTTAGTTGTGTTGTATAACTACAACTAACAAATTTGATTAATGATTTATTAACATATTTCCTGTTTTGTTTTGTTTTGTTTTGATTTGTAACATCAATCTTTTACTCTTAACTTAGACTAGAAATTGAGCTTTTAATTGGTTATTCATGCATGTTATGTTTTTTAAAATAACTATATCAAAGGTTACAATCATTTAGGTATGTTGTATAATTAGATTCTACAACTTTAATTAATGATTTTTGAACTCATTTCCTGTATTGATTAATAACATGAATTTTAAATTGAGCTTTTAATATGTTATTCATCTATGTTATGTTTTTTTTTTAAATAAGAATTGAAACATAGGGAAATTCATTCTCATTTAGAAGTGAGAATTTGATTAGAAGCATGGTTAGTTTGCTACATGGTTCTAAGTGTTTTGCACACACACCGGATCCTCGTCGCAACGACAGCCAGGGACGACCCTTAAAATGGAAGGGGTTGGACACAATATTGCGTATAAAAATTTAGGCCGATGACACGTAAACTTACACTATTGAGCAAAGAAAATGAGAGTGGGGCGGGGCACCCTCAATTGACCACTAACCTCCACTCCTAATTTCAAACTTATTTAAACATGGAATTCGATTATGAATTGATTAAAAAACTTATAATTTGAATGGTGGATATAATGATTTAGAGTATGTATAGTTACCAACACATGTATATGCATTCCACATAGTTTTAGCATATTTTTAAGGCTTAGTTAGGGTACATAAATTCTCATAGACACGATACACGAGAGAATTGATAAAACTAATTATAGAATATCACATTTTATATTATCGCTCCCGCGGCAACGTGCGGGCTTCCTACCAGTCTTATTATGGAGGAGTGACGGCTAGGATAGTAATTTTCAATTCCGTACAACTTAAGAAGGAACATGCACAAGTGATTTATGCTTAGATCATGAGGGTATAATTGGAACTTTGTGGAACATTAAGAAACTTAGGGGGGTAGTTTAGACCTTTCATCCACATTTTCCTCTGCTGTATGAAAAAAATGTTCCCTCCCTACCCCTGGAATCCTAATCGACTATAACCTGCATATTCTCCAATTTGACATTCAAAGCCGATTCAATGGATTGCATGTTTCAATACCCTTGTGTTTATGATCTCACTGATTTAAACCAACGAATTCGATCGTTTCTCCTTCCTCCATAGAATCGGCCTCTCTCTTCAGGTAAGTTTCGATGTTCGTTGAATCAAAGGGCTTTTTTCATCAGTTGATACGTTTCGGTTTAGTATTAATCATCTTTATGGGATTTACCCTAAATCATTGAGTATTTATTCATCAGAGCTTGTGTTTATTTGCATCTCTAGGGTTTTAATTTCAGTTTAGTGATATCAAGTAGATGTTAATCGTCTCTCTGTGGCCGGAAACGTCACAAGGTGGTCGTTGTTCATAATTATAGTCATAGTTTACTATTTACTTTTATCTTTTGGACTGTTTTATCATGTTTCTTTTTTATTTTGAGCACAGTGATATCAATTATATTGAAGTCAATGTTTCGGCTGTTAATATATATATATATATATATATATATATATATATTTTTAATTTAAAACGTTAATCGATATTAATAACAAGGAAATTTACATCAAGATAACGGGCAGGCGAGCAACAAGCTGCGCCGCCACCCTTTTCTGAATAGCAAATCCTAATCTACTAAAAACGTAACCATGCCCACCTGAAGCCGAGACACTACTATGAATAACCCGCTGGACCCTGGTCAGGAAACGGGTAGCCTCCGGTGCCAATGAGCTAAAGGTATCAAAGGCCAAGGGCACAAAAACGTGTTGGTTCTCCTCGCAGGCTTTAGCATGTTTTTCTACCTTTTTTGCCTCAGATTTCCGCACCGCTTGCCCTGCTACAAAGCCACTATACCTCAACCCAACTAGGGGAGATACACCCGTCAGGTCAACACAAGCATGCTTCCCCCCGGCCCACCCAAAGACAAGGAGATCCGCTGGTCGCAGAGTGGATCTCCCTTCTGCTGGATCCGAGAGGAAGTTTACAGGGGCCTCCTTCTTGGCTGAGATCCCAGCCCGTCTTAAAATGTCCCACAGAATATCTCGAACCCAATCATGCCGATATTTGAAACCGGGTAACTCCTTACAATGAACTGCATGTTCCCCGTATTCATCCATGCAGACCTTACGGTAAATCGGGCATATTCCATCCTCCTGGTACATGGGGATCATCAGACGATATTTAAGAATGGCCCTGTATTCAATAGCGGACATGCTTTGGCCTAGACCTTCGATCGGGATAACAGTCAGGAAATCTTGGGCGTGGTGGCTTTGCAAGCATTCAATAACTGCCCTCTAATGAGGGGACAGACTAAAAACTTCACCCAGGCTCTGAGCGATTTTGCCAAAAAGGGCATTCGCCAAAGTTTTCTAAGGCTTTGGGGGGGGGGGGGGTGTCCTTGTTAGAAAAACCGCCAATATCAAAACCTGGGAGATAGTCATTTAGCTTTTTGAGGGTCTGCACGTAGTCCAAGTCTGCGCCGAAAACCCCGCTATTCCGTAGGATGTGGTCTTGAAGGTTTCAGGACTGAGCTCGCGACGCCACAAACGCATACATGCCGACATCCTTCGCGGAGAGGAGCCCTAATCCTACCATACGCATCGGCAAAGACGCCATCCGCCATTGTAGGTCACCAAAGAAAGGCCCCCCACACACCACTATGTCTTCAATGGCTTCCCTTAAACCCTTGTCAAAACATGACACTGCTTCATCCATCATGGGGGGTTGGCAGGTCCGTAACCCAAAAAGAAACTTAGCAACCCCCATACAGGACCTGAGTAAGAGGAGTTCACTCTAGGGATCCCTAAGGCAGGGCAAGAGTTTCATAAGTTCAACCGCACGCGATGCCCTCCGCCTTGCCAATTCACGGATAAATTGAGAGTCCCGGCTAACGGCCCCTCCGAGGAGCTTCACCCCTTTTTCTGGCCTACCAATCTCACTGGGAAAAAGCTCGTCCCGAAGTTTCACCCCATTACAAGACGACCAAAAAAACCTCTGTTTTCTTAATATTAATCTGAAGCCCCAAGGATGGCCCCTCCAGCCGGATAATGTCTAAGGCTTTAGCAACTTCAGTGGCCTCACCAATAATCATCCCATCGTCCAGGTACCATGCATGAAATAGGAGTTTACAATTTTCTTGTACCCGGAGAACCATAGGGTGTAAAGCAAGGGCGAAAAGGAGGGGACCTAAAGGGTCCCCCTGCTGAACTCCCGTAGTAGCCCCTATACACTCATTACCAACATACAACCTAGCTGGCTGGGCATATAAGAACTGGACCCATGGATAGATAGATAGACGGGCAATGGTGGATCTGCCAAACCGTTGCACATCTATGCCGGGAAGCTAGGGATTATAAGTGCTTTACTGGTTTGCAAGGTCAAGGTACTTTATCACATAAACGTTTCTAAGAACCGAAGAAAGAGTACACGCTAATGGTGACGAAAGTGAACCGTTAGATGTAAAAGAAAGCATTATGCAGGCTTCTAATGATCTAACAATTCAACATGCACTAGCAAATGACCAATTGGAAAGTCTAAAGTGGACAAAGGCTCAACTTAAGAAACACATTGCAAATCTGGGAAATGGATTTAAAGTTTCTAAACTAGAAAACATCCTGAAGTATCTTGTTATAGAAGAACCAAATCACAAGCAGACGCAGAAAGAAATTCCGAAAACAGGTAAGAAATTGAAGCGAGGAGGTCCAAAAGGCTCATACAAGGTCCCAGGAGTTAGAGAAGCAGGTTTTCATGCAATGGAATTGGTTTTATCGAAGCATTTTGAGATATGCAGTTTGTAGTTGGATGTTTTTTTTTTTCTTGTTACAGGTGGAGAAACTGCAGCTTGAATTGGAGCTAAAGCCTGGTTTTATTGAAATAAATCCAAAGCTTCAGAATGTAAGGTTGGTTTTATTGTGTCCGTTAACATTAAAGCTAGAGTCAGTTTTAAATTTACACTTTTTGTTAAATTGTAAGTAATTTTGTAGGTGTAACACCCTAAACCGTTTCAATAGAAAATACGCAGCGGAAATACAAACTAGAAAATTTCTTACTTTATGAAAACATTTTCGGATGTTTGGAAAGCATATTTACAAGATATTTAGGTGTTACATCTTTTATTCTTTCTTATTACATTCAATATGACTCATCTTTATTAGGTTACGTGACCGTGACCCTGTATAATCCGCTTCCTCGCTCGATCTCCATCCTTTCCTTGCTCTATTAGGTAGACAAGACAACCTACAATCACCACATAACCATTTCGTTAATTCGTTAAGTGACTTCATAAAAATTACCCACAATATGGAAATGATATCCAACAATACTCAATGATCATGTTTAAACGCCTTTCGCAAGTTCGGGCCTGATATCCAAATCCTAGCCTCGAATTTACATGCATCTATACTTACATACCTACATCTTTATTACCATCCTCATAGCAAAAAGGTTAATAACACTACAATACATACCTGCATACAAATCCCATACACAACTTATCTTGACCCGTCATACTATTCTTCCTTCATGTATTCTCTAGGACAAACATGACGTTTCCAATCCTATACTCAATCTACACATAATGATCAACCTTTACCTACATAAAACTCTCACATAAACCCGGGTATAAGCACCTATGCATACACCACATTACTCAATCTACAAAAGCGTAGCAAATCTACTTACCATACTTGTTACCATATATACACACATATCAATCTAATTGCATATACATGCATCATTCCGTACTTGTGTCATATTTGCAAATCCCGGATTTGTTTCATGGTTAAAATACCTTCACTTTCTTTTTCATCTTTGTTGACCCAATTATCCAAACTAACTTCTTTGTTGTGTGGTGAACTATACTTGTTCACTAACATCATCTATTCACTTGTCTTACTATAGTCTATAAATTTGTTATTTCATTCTTATTTCCCAATTCCACATTTATGCATAAATATGCATTTGCTAAATTTAGAGTTTAGTTCATAAGTCACTTACCTTTGCCCGTGTGAGTGTTGTCGTCCATTTCATCTGTTTGACCCGTTATCTTCCAATCCATGTCATTTCTATTCCTACTTTAACAAGTCAACTTGCAAACCATTAGAACATATAACGGGTCATTCACCACCTTTAATACATAAGTATTATTCACCCATCCCATTATATGTGTTCATAATCATTTTACCATTCATACTAGTAATTTGGGTTAACCCCACCCATTTGACCCGAAATCACCCATTTGTGTCTAATGAAAACATATGACTCATTTTCACCACAAATCCATGACATCTTACTTTTAACCCATATACATAAGTGTTAGGATAATCCAACGCATTTAATCCATTCACCCAATTGACCCGTTTGGGTGATTCTTCCATTATTGACATACTTAACAATTTCATGACATTATGTTAACACAAAACAATTAAATCCACCAATGAGTTAACATCAAGATTATACCCACTTATCCATCCTTTGATTGTTACCATTCTTCATACACATAAGAATTCAAATACATAAATGGAAGTTAAGTTTATGAATTACTTACAAATGCGAGTAGAGGTTGAAATCATACCAAACGAACTCCGATTGAGATGATTTAGGAGTCCATGGAACCGTCTCGCCGACATCTACGAAACCTACTAGTTTCTACCACCTGAACCAGCTACCACTGTGGCTGAAACAACAAAACAGTGGCTAGATTACCCATTTTCGAGCTGATGTCTTCTGGTCAGTAAAAACCCCTCTTCCAGGCCTCTAAATAAAAAACCTACCGTTGGATATGATCGTTTATGTGTGTTAAAGCTTCTGTAAAAAATTTGAGAACGATCCAACGGTGCAATCTCCGGAAAATCACACTTTATGACAGGCTGAAAACCTAAAAACGGGATTTTCTTGACTTGGATGGTTGTCTCTCTCACACACACTCTTTCTCTTTATAAATTTTGGGGGAGAGGCATGAAATGAACCAAAACCTTATCACATACCTTTTATACTACCAAGGTTTTTCAATTGACATAACCTACCCTTGAACTTTTTAAAAGATTTATGGACAAGGCTACATATTTTATTAATATTCAAAATGTGTCAATAACATAATTCCAACATTAGATCTTAGTAGTGATTTATATGGTTCACATTTAGTAGATAATTAACTTCTAAATCATAATTAAATAACTTACCCAACACATGGTAGGCATCATACCAATCAAGTATGGAGTAAAATCCCTTAATGCATAGTTCTACCAAATCATACCATCAAACTACATTCGCGTATGGATTCCATCAAAAACATATTCCTCATGTTAGTTTTCTAACAATTACATCAATTCTCACATGTTTCTCACATTTCTTCTTGCATACAATTTCACACATCACCTAGGCATTTCGCCAACACTTGGTGTGCGTACAACATTCTAAGCACATTATACAAGCTTCTCATACATGCATTCAACTAAACACATAATGACCTTCAATCATGACCAATTTCAACATGAATCCTATCAAACATGGACTATAAACTACACTTTATTTCTTCCATTATATGAATTCTAACATTCATTCACCAAACTTTCACAAGAAGTTAAACCATCCATTTCTTTAATGAGGTTAATCATTCTAGCTAATTATTTCATGCAATAGAACAAAATAAACATACTAATAAACAAGAATTCGGGTTTTGGGGCGTTACAAGTCTACCCCCCTTAGATAAGGTTTCGTCTTCGAAACCTCTTTCACTCTTACAACTTAAGCCTACTCTTACCTTTTAGTTGTTTACCAATTAAAATGACATGATTAGGACGTATGCCAAGTATCCTTAGTGCACATTTGTGTCCGTGGAAATTATAAATCCTTGGGCACTCATTTCAACCTATCAAGTCTCAAATTCTTGCATTATATTAAGCTCCTATCAAACTAAATATATATTCATACAAGCTTGTCACAATATTCCACTATTATCATTCCTTCTAAATATTTCCAAACGTTACATAAAAGTTAGAACTTGAACATACGCATTTAGTAATCATTCATTCATTGTTGTCACCATCACAACATAATTACTATTTCATCCTCAATTACTCTTACTTACTTTAGAGTTAGACATAACTCTATAGTCACTACTAAACCGGTACAACTATCATGTACACCCCTTAGGGTAAGTTTATGTGTAATTTTATTCATGCCAATTTGTTTGTTAGTTCATTTCATATTTCATGTACTACATGCAATAAATATATGCCCATTGCTTAACAGCATCGAATCTAAGCTAAAGTTCATTCATCATTTGACCCTTAAAAGTAAAAACTTTCCAATCTATATCGTTTCATTCATGCCTATTTGTTTCTTAGTTCGTTTCATGTACTACTAACAATTCGCACACATGCATATTTCTCAATGAAATCAAGTGGGGATGAAAGTCATTCAATTTTTTTGAGCTTTAAAAGTCAAACATTCCATACCACTTCATACTTGAACTATCACTTATTCGTACGGAGGTACTATTCAATTTAATTCTTTCTATCTAACAATCATAAGCTGAGCATTTTACTAACCTTGCTTTCATGGCGTTAGCCAACGATAGGTAAGCCGAATAGGTCCGCTTCTATCCAATGTTGATGCCATACTTGTCTTGGTCTAACTCATTCACATGACTAATTCCAACTCGTAGTCATCCTTTCACCAATTCTATTGGTTTCATCATATCAAGAGTTAGATTCATTTACAAAATCAACAGTTGGTCATATAGGAGACTTTCAACAGTCCGTTGAAGGTTCCTTTCACATTCAAGGTCTATCTATAATTCTTTCATAAAATTCCCATTTACATACAAAACCATGTTATACATTTACATTCTTACATAAGATCCTTACATTTTATTTGCTACTTTCACAAACATTTAAGCCGTTTGACTTTTCAAATTCTCACTTCTTACTAATTTATGACATTCGACCATCAATCCTTTCTAATCTTTCTAATTACAGTTAGAAGTATGCTTTGTACTTTCTTTTTAATCTATGAAAGCTTATGAAAACAGTATTCATTCATTTCTTGCAAAAATAAAATATTCATTTCCTTGTCAAATTAAGTTATTCATACGGTTCTTATCCACGTATTTATGTTTACTTGTCACACCAACAACTCCTAGTTGATAATTGATTATGTTTATTTCATGTGATACGCATTTCATGCAATCTTATTAATACATGTATAACCCTTACCAATCAACTTTTTTTTTTTTTACTTTTCACAGAGTCAAACTATTAATGCATTCTTAACTATCTTTCCACAATTCGTTTCTACCATTAGTGTATATTTCTACCCACATAAATAAAAACTATAGGTATAATACCTATTTATTCATTTCGTTGGTCGCACAACATGTGTATCCCAATGAAATTATTAACTACATATTTACAACTTTAAAATTTTTCATTGTTGGAGACGGGAATGCAATTCTCTTCTTCATCCCCGCCCGACACTACATAAAATATGGATTTTACCTCTCATTCATGCATGTTTGATCCGTACTTATCTATAGTTTCAAACATATGCATTCAACGCATATTTGGGCCATACTTATCTATTAACACGAACCATTCATTCTATACATGTTTGATCCATGCTCACCTATGGACATCTTAATCCGTTTCAAGCGTTATTATAAATTTCTATAATGTTCCACAATTTGATCCCCTCACGTGAGTCATTTTACATTTCTACAAATTTTCTACCAATTTGATCCATCATGTGGGTTATTCAACCTTCCCAATTTTCTAGGCATACTTGTGATGATTCTCACGGTCCCACGTGTATATATGCTTCTTGCTAAAAAAGTTAATTATCTACCCTTTTTGACTTGTGCATCATGCCACGAAGTCATTTCCCACACTTTGACTTGTGCAACTTGCCACGAAGTCAATTTTCACACGTTGACTTGCGCATCTTGCCACAAAGTCAATTTCCACACTTTGACTTGTACATCTTGCCACAAAGTCAATTTCCACACATTGACTTGCGCATCTAGCCACAAAGTCAATATCCACCCTTTGACTTGTGCATCTTGCCACAAAGTCAATTTCCACACATTGACTTGCGCATCTAGCCACAAAGTCAATATCCACACTTTGACTTGTGCATCTTGCCACAATCAATTTCTTATCAATTGAATTTGCATCTTTTACTGATCCATTTATCATCCAATTATCAATAAAGGTATGCTACACCTGTTCTACCATACGACTTACTATTCTTTATGACCCCATATGTGATTTTATCAATTTATAAGAATCCATATGTATGGTAGGGGCTAATACATGGCCAGTGTATTAGTAAATCCTACCGTACACATGGCGTCCCATAAATCACTACGTCACATTATGAGAAAGATGAATTTTAACTTATGTCTTATTTCTTTACCCACCCCTAGATAACTTATTGGGTTATTTTTCACTTGGATATCTATCCTCCATACTGTCATACTTTTATCCACATTCATATTCTCAACTTCATTACGACTACATTCTACTTACTACTTACTACTTACTACTTACTAAACTAATAAATCATACCTTTCACGCATTCCTTCCAACGTGTACAATATGTCTTTATGTACGTGCCACGTTTGATTTGAAACTTCCTTCTTTCTTTCATTTTCCTGAAGTAGGAATTTATGCTCTTCACCCTCTGATAGATGACCTTTCCATCTGTTCCACATGTTCTAGGGTCTGCCTTGGACCGCGTCCTAGAGGCCTCTTCATCATCCAATATAGCTCACCTTAACAAAACAACTCAATTAATTATGTAATATCACGTCAATTATTAATACTGACATAACCTACCCTTGAACTTTTTAAAAGATTTATGGACAAGGCTACATATTTTATTAATATTCAAAATGTGTCAATAACATAATTCCAACATTAGATCTTAGTAGTGATTTATATGGTTCACATTTAGTAGATAATTAACTTCTAAATCATAATTAAATAACTTACCCAACACATGGTAGGCATCATACCAATCAAGTATAGAGTAAAATCCCTTAATGCATAGTTCTACCAAATCATACCATCAAACTACATTCGCGTATGGATTCCATCAAAAACATATTCCTCATGTTAGTTTTCTAACAATTACATCAATTCTCACATGTTTCTCACATTTCTTCTTACATACAATTTCACACATCACCTAGGCATTTCGCCAACACTTGGTGTGCGTACAACATTCTAAGCACATTATACAAGCTTCTCATACATGCATTCAACTAAACACATAATGACCTTCAATCATGACCAATTTCAACATGAATCCTATCAAACATGGACTATAAACTACACTTTATTTCTTCCATTATATGAATTCTAACATTCATTCACCAAACTTTCACAAGAAGTTAAACCATCCATTTCTTTAACGAGGTTAATCATTCTAGCTAATTATTTCATGCAATAGAACAAAATAAACATACTAATAAACAATAATTCGGGTTTTGGGGCATTACAGTAGGTGAATATGAACAAAAAAAAATTGGTTTTTACTTTAGTTTGTTGAGTTTAATTCAAGTCCAAATAGTTTTTTATGTGATTATACGCTCTGTTTTATACTTATGAAACTCCTCTTGATGCATATTTATTGTATCCATATATGTATTCGACGAATTAGTTATGTGTTGTTTTTAGTTCATTGTCTAAGTGAAGGCATGTTATCTTTCATTTATTCGGTTTAACCAGTATATATGTGCTTTTTGATGGTTACATAAACTTTATTCTTGTTTTTATTGAACCATGTTTTTGTTTTATTTGGTAATAAAAGTTGAGGATGCTGATTTCATTAAAAATCCCTTGTGACATGGGAATGTCGTTTCTTTCTTGTTTTGTTGATCATAATCCTTTGTTCTTGTTTTTGCCTTCAGATTCAGCGAGTGTTCAAAGACCTGGCAAACAAGGAGGGACAAAACATGGATCTTTATATCCCAAGGAAGTGGTATGTGGTTTAGCATTAGTTTAATTTAACTTGCACCGTGATTCATTAAAGTAAGTATACACCCGGTTGAAATGTAGCAAAGCTGTTGATTTTATTTTATTTGCAGCTCTGCTAGCAATAGGCTGATCACTTCAAAGGATCATGCTTCGGTCCAAATTAATATTGGTCCTTTGGACGAAAGTGGCTGATACGGGTCAAAACGGGTCATTTTAAAGAATGGGTCATTTTGGTTCGGGTAATATCGGGTTCGGGTCAAATTGGGTTTTTGAAACAAACAGATACGGGTCTAAACAGGTTTACCTCTAGTCTTAAAAAATGTATGGATGGTTAAAATTATAATTTAAAAGAACAATTTAATACCTTTAAAAAAAAAGAAACTGTGGCTTGGTTTCACTTAACCCGAGACCCATTTGTTTCTGCTTTCCATTACAACACAAAAGAAAATATTGTAACACTAGGCGAGCATCATTGTGATATTGAGTATTTTAATAATAAGAAGCGAATCTAGGCGTCAATCTGTGCGCATTATGTAACACTAGGCGAACATCGTACAAAAAGCGCATGAAAAGCGCGCTTTTTTTGGTATATTCGTCTTGCACCACGTGTACGATAAGCCTACTGCTTTTGCGCTTTGCGCCTCGGTTTTAGACCTCGTCGCTTTTGTACGCTTCGAGCTTTTTAAAACCAAGATTTTAATATCTTATTAATAAAATTTAAAGAAAGTATCAGACCATTTGTTTCTCTCATTACTCAATTCCAAGAAGAAGAGACTTTTCGTTTCATCTTACCTTTGTTACCTCTCCCCGGAATTAATGATGCGGTTGACGGTGGATGACGGAGGCGTTGATGATAGTGGACAATGGAGACGTGCCGGTGGGAGCCGTAGGACTTGACGAGGGCAAACAACGGAGGCGGGAGTGGTAGATGGAGACGTTGATGACGGTGGTGGTAGACGAAGACGTGGACGACTGTGGTGGTAGACAAAGACATGAACTTCTGAGGCGACGACCACGACAGGTGATGAACAACCTGTTGGTCACCTTCTTTGTACCCGTTCAAACCCACTCTTTCTTGCCAAAAGGTTGTTGGATGTCCGATCTGACCCGTTCTTATTTCTGACTTACCCATATGAACCCATAAGGTAGGAATTTTGACCCAAAAACAACCCGGAAATGATAGAATGGGATAGAATTGTTGGGTTAATCTTGACTTGGGCTTGCATTGGGTCAATAGAAGTTTAGTTTAATGGGTCAACTATTAATGGGTCATAGCCCAAATAATGAGTCTTGCATAAGTCCATGAGTATGTTTGAATAAGTTAGTCAAAGTATCCGTTGGTAAGTGTTGGAGTCTTACGGTTCTTTAGGAATAAGTTTCGGAGTTCCTTATGAATAGGTAAAGGTTGGTAGAGTCTTTTGTGGTTCCAGTAAGTTGTAAGCCTATTTAAGGCAGGTCATGGTATTGAATATTATTATCCAAGTTTAGTAATTCTTCACGTACATCTGTTGTTTTTATTCAAGTTGTTTTACATCTATATATATATATATATATATATATATATATATATATATATATAACTGTGAGTGTTCATTTAAGTTTTGATCCAACATTTGTTGGTTTCAAGCCCCTCAACTCTAACTCACAACACACAAATTATGAACTTGCAGAAGAGAAATGTGAAAGGCTTTCTATTTTTATTAAGATGAGAGTACAAAACAACTAATGCTACTACCCCTATTTATAATTAAAGAAAACAAACATCTGCATACTAATACTAAGTCAACAATCTCCAACAAAAGAGGACATTCCAACGTTCACCTCAATGTCCATCATGCACGCCAAACTCGGTCAACAATACTGGGTCAAACGTATACCAATTTTATACCCGACCCATTATCGATACGCTTGTAATCCGTTGATACGGGTACATAACTATGACTCGTATCCGACTACCCGAATTCGACTCAACCCGTCAAGATTAAACCCAACATTCACCCCCTTAATCTTGACCCGTTCCTTCATGCTCTCGCTTATTTGCTCGTTTCCTGCTCGCTTCTTCCTAAAGCACTTGCTTGGCTGTTTTCTTACTCAACTGTTATAGCAGCCCCATACCTCTGTCACTCCATATTGTTTTGTTACTAATTCAGCACCGAAACAGCCCCGAAACGATCCGAACATGGTGCTACGTATTGGGTCTATTATGCCATCGATTATCTCTACTATTTGGTGTAATCTTACCAATGTCCGCAGACGCGAAACATCACCCACGCAGCTTCAAATTTAATCACACAAGATACCAACACCAAATAAAACTCTTGCTTCTTCATGCGTCAACACCAAATGTTCGGACCCAAGATAACACTTCTTTTGTTTTGTTTGACTCTTCAACACACCTATTAGGCTCCTTTATGTTCACACAGACACAAACCCAACTCAAATAATAAGCAAATACCCTCAATTTCTTTCTTTTGATTCACACAGAACTCTGATCCAGCACAAAGCTTTTTTCTTCGATTCTTTCTCTTTATCACAACTCCTCAGGTCACATTCTTCTTGATCGAGTCACACAACACCACTAAGGTTTTGATCGGCTCCACATAAAGGGTTCACATACAATAGCTCCATCTTGATTTTCTTCACATCATTATCTCTCCAGGGCTATAACCATCAACATCTAGAACACCATCTCTACCGCTTACTTCTCTATTTGAACCACCATAAGCATCACCGATGACTATCCCGTCTATGCAAACCATCCGAACCACCATCGCACGCCACCGTCACCACGACATATCCGGTACTCAATCGTAGCTCATCGTAATGCATAACGAAACATCATAAACGAACAAGTAAAATGCATTAGAGACGTGTAGAGAATTACCTCCGAATAATGTTGGAGTCGCGTAATGCTAACCACCAATTACTTATGTCGTCGCCCGAATTCTCTACCTGATCTGATCTCTCTCCCTCCCATTTTTTTTTTCACGTAGAACTTTTCTCCATCCATTCTCGCATATCCTTTACAACGCTCACACAAAAACTCTTACTTGATCACACAGATCGTAACACTTCTCTGTTCACCTGGAACCCTTTTCTAGCATTGATTCCTTCTCCTTTTCGATCACACAGATCCATCTTGTCTGGGTTTCACAAAAAAAATTCAATCGTCTCATTACCTCCTTCTTCACTTGAACAGGCTTCACACAGATCGCCTCGTCTTTTTCTCCACCGGCTCACACAGGGCCGTGTGTGTTCGGGTCACTCCGAACCGCTCCCCAATCACTAAGATCTTCTCTACTCTTTCGGGTTCACTAAGAACGCTTTCAACTCTTGATACCGCCTCCACACGGCTCACTCAGAACCGTATTCGGCTCACACAGAACCGGTTCTCTTCTTGGCTCACGTAGAACCTGCAACCATCTTGTTCTCACTATCTTCTTATTCTACTAATACTTCCTTTTCTCAGCCTCCTCACCGTTTATAGGGCTGCACCCCTCTTCTCCAATACTCGACTCTCAAACCGGCCTCTCGGTCTTCACCCGCTCTGATACCAAATGTTGGTTTCAGGCCCCTCAACTCTAACTCACAACACACAAATTATGAACTTGCAGAAGAGAAATGTGAAAGGCTTTCTATTTTTATTAAGATGAGAGTACAAAACAACTAATGCTACTACCCCTATTTATAATTAAAGAAAACAAACATGTGCATACTAATACTAAGTCAACAATCTCCAACAAAAGAGGACATTCCAACGTTCACCTCAACGTCCATCATGCACGCCAAACTCGGTCAACAATACTGGGTCAAACGTATACCAATTTTATACCCGACCCATTATCGATACGCTTGTAATCCGTTGATACGGGTACATAACTATGACTCGTATCCGACTACCCGAATTCGACTCAACCCGTCAAGATTAAACCCAACAGGAATTGCCGGCTATAGTTAATATTAATCATTTCTACCTGTTTGCCCCATTTAACCGTATGGATTAAAACTACTATCAGACTAAAAATATTACATATGCAGGAGATGCCGGCAGTGCACTTGATAGGCTCTGGCAGAAGAACAATGTTGAAACCCGTCAATAGTTTCTTCATTAGGTTTTCTTCACTCGAAGGCCGTTTCAGTGCTCAGACTATGTCAAATTTTTCTTAGTGAAGTTTTCTTGCTCTTTTGTCTAAGACATGTTTTTACTTTTATCAAGGAAAATATTACATCAAATTTGATGTTTAACAGGCCAACATGTCTTTATCCCTCTGGCCTTTGACACCTTTGGCTCCCTGGCATCAGAAGCTATTCGTTTCTTGACCAGGGTCTAACGGGTTGTCCACAGCAATGTTTCATCCCCAGGGGGGCAAGGTTTTGTCTTTAGTAGACTAGGGTTTGCAATTCAAAAAGGGGTGGCGGCGCAGCTTGTTGCCCGTCTACCTGCTATTATGATGTAACTTTCGTATTTTGTTTTAATGAGAAGTATCCCGATTTAAATGCAAAAAGAAAAAAGAAAAAAGTTAACTAAAATAAAATAGAATGATTCATTAAACTTACATTACTGTCTCAACTTGGTGCTTAAGTTCGCATAAAAATTCACTAAAATCAACGAACAATCACATAGTAGTTATATTTGTGTCAAATTTTTAATGAAAAATAGTTGTTAAAAATTTAATAGCAATGTTAATAATAATATGACACTCATTCTTTGTATGACAAAAAGAGAATGTTCCAACGGTTAAGGCATTCAAGTTGGTTATCTGCACAAACTTTAGCGTGTTTATCTACTTTCTTTGATTCCGCTTTTCTTGATGCTTGCCCAGCTACGAACCCTGTTTCCCTTAACGAGCCTGCAACTTATGAGTAGCTCAAGAAACTCTTATTGAAGTTTGGCTCAATTTCATTAGCCCGTACCTTTAGTTGTTTTTTTTCTATTGTGAGGTGACTATCCATTTCTCTCTTGATTCCCACACCGATTGCGGGTATTGAATCGAAACTCTAACATACCGAATTCCTCATGTGTAATGAACCCGCTGCAACGCGCGGGCATTCCCACTAGTATAACAATTACATCACCCAAACCCATTCTAATTGTATTTGATTCACTAGACAGAGATTTATAAACAAGATATATACACTACGATGTTTTCAATATCATGGGTCACATAGAAATTGTTTCCCTTCCGTCTCATCCCGTCCTTTATTGCTATCCAAGATAGCCATTTCACTGTTTAACTCACTACACTTGCACCATATCAGCAAGTTTTCTTCCCACTTTCTCTCGAGAGCATTCAGTTAACATTTAAAAAACCTTTAAAAAGACTTATAGTTGGGCTTGTAACCTCGTTGCATGAGAGTAGGTTCATCAAAACCTCAAATCAACTTTTGAACCTTGTTGTCATGTAATATTTTAATGTTTTTTTTTCATAAAAAAATGAAACAAAAAATATTTTGATATCTTATGGCTGAGGTCATCATTTTATGGGTACAAAAAATGGTTATATATATCGGGTTAGATTAAATACACAGTGAAAGAAAAATAAGAAGTCGTAGGAAGCTGGGTATCAAACGGACTTCGATTGAGCTTATTCAACCAATATTGGAACCGTCTCATCGCACCCTACGACGATCTTAGTTTTTAGGTTTTCGCTTTTTTGGGTTTTTAGCTTGTAGTTTATAGAATTTATGTTATATTATTGTGTCTTTTATGTAGCACTGTGGTTTTTTCTTATTTCATTATTGTGTCATTTTTACAATTTATTATGTCTTTTTTCTTCAGCATTGTGTTATACTTTGTGGCTTATTGTGTCATATTTCGTGATCTTTTATGTTTTTTGTATCATTTTCACCCTTCTTATTTTTTTTAACGCTGTGTGACCCTATATATATCAAGGTTATTAGAATGTACTGTTATTAAAATTTTATTATAAATTGATTTTAAAAGGAATAATGGAAATAAATAATCCTAACTATTGACTATTGGCCAGTAACAGTCCCAACTACGAAAATTACCAATATTGGTCCCAACTTTCGACATATTGGAATATAATGGACCAAAACTAACGGAGGTCTAACTCCGTTAGTGTGGTGCTGACGTGACATGCCACGTAGGATCATTTTGCCACCTAGGATGCCACGTCAGCATCACATTAACGGAGTTAGACCTCCGTTAGTTTGGGTCCATTATATTCCAATATGTCGAAAGTTGGGACCACTATTGGTAATTTTCGTAGTTGAGACTGTTATTGACCAATAATCAATAGTTGGGATTATTTATTTCCATTATTCCATTTTAAAAAAGCTCGATTACTTTCAAGTTTGAAATTCAAAATTTGGGGCCATTGTATGATTTGTATCCATAATCCACGTATGTTATCTTTGTCGCCTTCTGGGCCAATATTATTAGGTACTGTAACACCCCAATCAATGGCGGAAACATCGAGGTGTCACGTAGTGACGATTGTTCATAAGCTCATGGTATTAAAGGGTAAATATTATTAAATTCAAAGTTCAAATGTCAAACAACCAAATAAGAAAAATACATCAAATCCCAAAACAATTCATGAAATTAAGTTTGTTTTATTCAACTAAGTCCCAATGCCTATGTGAAATCATCAAGCGTCTTCTGAAACATGTACAAAATACAACGTCAACAATAATGCTGGTGAGTACACTTAGTTTTTGTGTAAATATATATAAGTATAAAAATGTTTACAATTCAAGTGTCATGAGTCATTCAAGGCAAATATGGAAAACACGTAAGTACACAATATAGGTCAAAATCAAACCTGTTATGCGAAAAAGATTAAAGAATTAACAATGACCTAGGACTTCCCACACACATAGGTACTTTCCACTAGTTAGTCTTTAGTGCAAGTCATTCGTTTTAAACCTAAACTTTAAACATCATGTTGATTTAAACTTCTATCCCTTGAGTATGGTGTTAGGCTCTACGAAGTTCTTAGCATTCTTTCTAACCTTTGTCGTTATTACTCTTTGCTACAATTTCCCTTCCATGATCACTCATGGTTGTTTAGTGATTTTTGTCACCATACTTAATCAAACCGATTGTGAACCCAAATTTCGTGATTCTTTATGATTGCTTTTTGTGATGTTTTTCCATGACGACACAAAACTAAACTCATTTGGTCTAGTGAATGTGCTAATACCCCACAAGTTTATAATCATTTTTGCTTTTCTTGTACTTTCAAATTCTTTTCATTGACTTATTCGTGGGAGGCTTAGTTCATATCCTGAAGGAGTTAACCCATCATCATTACTATCCTAAACAGATTTCTATCAACATCCTTAACCTAGTGTCTGACACATAAAGTTTTAGGATGTCCTGATCAACCATTGCAAAGAAAAACTCATCTATTTAACCAAAACTTATATACACTTACTTCTCATATTTAGTACATTGCACCACTACAACAATCCTTTATACAAACAACCCTCCATATCCCATTATTATATCCCAATGGCATAACACCTCACCATCTAATATTGGAAGGATACTCTCGTTCATCCAGTACATATTTTATGCAACCATAGTACACTATAGCTGACCTACTACCTTGTGTCGGGACACAGTCTAAACTAGAAAAGGATGCCTTGACAATTTCCATATTAGTCTTATCAAATAATTTATCAACTCATGGTTTCTTCAAACTACCCACCATTAACGATTGGTGGTAATAAATATTTTGAAATTACTCACGTCTAACTTGTAGTTTGGAATTCTTCAAATATTTCACATTTAAAGAAAATAAATGATAATTTTCAATAAATGAAATGAGGTTTACAAAACTGACAGAAAATTTAGATATAAAAGAATTTTCTTAAAATTTATGAGGGCACTTGGGATCATCCTTAATATTATCCAAACACCAAGACTTGTACTTTCTCAAACCCACCCACACTTCTCGTATTTGACAAGTGATAAATTCTTCCTCTAACACAAAACATGTGGATTGTTAAAATTCATACTCTTGTACACGCACACATTGCCTCCTCAAATTATGTTCTTAAACCAAGCAACCACAAGCCTCTTAACACTCGTAAAAGTCTGCAACCTTATGGTCATTGAAACAAGCGGACAAGAAGACATGAGCCCTATTGGTCAAGTTAAAGGGAATTTCGATCGTCTTGATATCAACGTGGAGTGATTACGTTTAACACATTCATTTTAGTTACTGAAATGTTTTCTTGTATGTCTGGATTTTAATTCAGCATTTGGTATGTTTGACTTTCAACTATATGTGTTAATCATGTGTCATCTTATAATTGATGGAAGTTGTAACTCCATGACATGTGACGTACGAGTATCTTGTAACATGAAGTTCTTCTAACATTTCTTGAAATGTGGGACTTGATTTCTTATTCAATGTAAATTAACATTGTTGTGATATTTGAAAACAAAGAGTTTCCTAAAGACCTAAAATTTGATTTTATTTTGCGATTTAGGCATTCTTGCAAAGACTTGAAATTTGAAACTTCACTTTAAATCTGATTTTTTGTTTCATAACACTTTCTACATTAAATTTTTCTTAAACTCGAAATCATTAGAGAAGATCAACTCGTATATTATGCTCATAGATAGGAAATTCTTAACTAACTATCGTTTTATCATGTTGTTACATAAGTCTTTACCCTAGATTGCAAGTTGTTTGTTATCCTTACACAAACTGTAACACTCTAGGCATATCCCACATCGTCCGTGGACATGAGAGATCTTGGTTCATAAGCAATGTCCTACCTTTTCAATCACTAACGTGTTTTAGGCTTAGTTGGATGTGGAGCACATGAAAACTCTACAGTTAAGCGTGCTCAGGTGGGAGTAATACCAGGATGGGTGACCTCCTGAGAAGTTTTCACTCGGGCAACCAAAAACAAATCAGTGAGCTTCTAGTGGGGAAAGCGGACAATATTGGATAATATTAGAGGCGGGGTGTTACACAAATCCTGTATTTCTTGAGTCATATCCTAGTCTGCATGTCTTAGGTAGAACTTACGTGATGCTTGATTACACATAAATGACCTATGTGCTTACTTGTGTTACAATCTTCATGTCTAAAGCTACACATATAAATTTGATGTTATAACTGGCATAATACGTTATTGTGTTACGTGAATTACATATGCCTTGTTGATACTTTCTTTCCAAAATACGTGATATGTTAATATTAATTATATGATTTATTTATGAGCAATCATAATACCTGCGTTTTCTTGTATTCATATTTTGCTAGCGAGATAGGTTATTCATATCCCTAAACTAAACATGTGTAACTTTCTCCTTGCATAAACATTTGGACCGTGAACACCTGATACACCAACTGACATAGAGAACCGACGAACTAAACTGGTGTTCATGTTTAAGTTGAATTGTTAATGTATTCTTTTACACTTGGGACTTAATGAACTAGGCTAGTGTTCGTGCTCGTGTTGACATGTTAAAATATTCTTTTAACGTGGAAACTTACGAGGAAAGCTAGATCTCAAGTTGGATTGTGGTTTTGACTTGAGGAAAACTAAGCAAATCTTTTTCTCTGTCTGTCACACCCTCAAAATCCACTTGCGGAGTTTTACCGCGAGGCGCATGACAAACCAGGATCCAAACCAACGATCACAATAAACAAGTCTAAATGTAATTAATGCAATACCAAAACAATGTTTTAAAAATCCCGTTTACAGCGGAAGCTTATTCAAAATAAAGTTCAACATAAATAACCAAAGTTCAATGTTTATGAAATCATGCAACTCTATCTAGACGCCGTGCAGACGCGTGCGCCCTAGTTCCATTGTGCTACCTTAGCGACCTGAGAAAACATGTAAAAGTTTACGTCAGCACAAAAATGCTGGTGAGTTTACAGGTTTGCAGTTCAAGTACCAAGTTCACCTGTCCATACTATAACAAATAGAAAACCAGTATACGCTAGCTAGGCGTACGTTTTGTTACTACCACGATTGGAAAACCATTACTAACTCGAATACCAGTTTTGTGCCCGAATAGTTCCAAATGTTCCTGTTGTTCCTGTTTGAGACAATATGCACTCGCCCGGCCCTCCAAGCCGACGAGCGGGGTTGGTCACTCCCAATAGCGCTATTCACATTTCCCCGTTGTGCAAACCCGCACATTCATGGTTCCCCCCGGGACTTCCAAAGATCGTGTAGTATACGTTAGAACCCATAGTATGACAGTAGTTACCAAATAGTTGTTTTAACACATGTTTTCTCCCCCGAAAACGTAAAACCAGTTAAAAGAGGGGCCGTAAACTCACCTTAAGTTGCTTTACTCCTAATCCCGAGTAAACTCAGCTGCTATGTTAGTCCCGTACAGTGGCGACCTAACATACGACAGTTACAAGTACTTAGACTAATAACCCGCAGGTTAATTAGTCCCTAGATGTCCAGACCATAACCAAGTTTGTTTGAAAACACCGTGACTGTTTAACCGACCCAAAGTACAAGACTCGACATCCCATTGGTGACCCGAGACTCCCCGTGTTATGTTTACGCTCCAAAACATACAATAACGCAAGTATACTTAACATACGTTAACACACAACAAGTTATAGCACATAGTTCACGTATCACCGAAATACATCCAAATATATGTTACCAAGTTATTAGACATGTTACGGGGTTCCTAGCATGTTACTACATGTTAAATCGGGTCTCGGAATGCTAATTTACACTTACAGCAGCAGTACACGCGATTAGGAAAAGTCAACTAGTGATTAGGAAAGTCAACTAGTGAATAGAAGCCCTATTCGCCCCTACTATAGGCGAGTAGGGGCTACTCCCCTTTACTTCATGCGAATAGGGGCTATTCCCCTGAACTTACTAGTGATTAGGGCTACTCGCATGAACTTACTAGTGATTAGGGCTACTCGCGTGAACTTACTAGTGAATAGGCTTCTACTCGCCTATATATTGGCGATTAGCCTTGTACTCGCATGAGTTATAGGCGATTAGCATTGCTACTCGCCTGTAACCATGCTGTTCCGGTTTTTCGCGCGTTTAATGCTCCAAATCAGATCCAGAACGTGTGTAACTACCCAATATCATCCCAAACACTATCCTAAACATGTTTAACCCAAAACCCTTCGTTCAACCTCGTATAATCAGTCCTGCATGCAACCCAAAACAATCCAAACACTATTCACATAGCATGCAACATCAATTAACGCATGTAATCATAACCCTATTATCCGATTACTGAGTTTTCTATCATCATACTCATAATATTAATTCTGACCTAGCATGACAATACATCAAAACATCATCAAGATCCATAAAAATCCTATCTTTCTAATCATACATACCCATAACGCATGTTAATTAGTTATAATCCGTTTAAACAACCCTTATTGACGATTTTCAGAAAGCTTTTTCGTTTATGAACAGGTCTGGACCATTAGGGATTTATTAAAAACATTTACAAAGTGTTATGGATGAGAATCAAACCTTGGAATTGTAAAAGATTGATGGTTAGACCTTGAAACCTTGTGTTTTTGATCAAAATCGCCTTCCAGAGGTTGTTTAAGTGTTTGGGGCGGTTATGGGACGACTAGGGTTGATATTAGGGAGTTTAGGAGGTTAAGTGTTGTATTTATAGGCGTTCCTAGTCGTTCCAGCACGTTACATGCGATTGTGCAGCAGTTCAGGCGATTAGGGCTTGTAATCGCCTGAAGGTTCTAGTGAATAGGGCCTAATCGCCCTTAGGTATACACGAGTAGGGCTACTCGCCCTTAAGGGGCTCCCTACTCGCCTCCCCTATAGGGGAGTAGGCCTCCTACTCGCCTATAGGGTTTGGTCTTGTGTGTTTTGCGCGTTAAACCCCGTTTTAACATATGTTAATGCATATTCATGTACCGACAAGTCATATAATGATTGTAAACACATAACACAAGTAAATACACATATTTACACTCGTTCACCAATTCCCGGGACTCGAGACTCGTACGTTCCGTATGCCCTGACGATCCTACAAATCGTCACCGTTTGTACACTTGGTTAAGGACCGACATCTAATGAACCTCTAGACCAACATCCAACGATCTTCTAGACTAACTAATAGTTCCCGAACCATAACCCGACTTAACTAACCCAGTTAAGTACAAAATACGCGTGACTCGCTAAGGTAGACTTTCATCTAGACAACGTTGTTAACCCGAATTTGCCAGGTGTCACATCATCCCCACGTTAAAAGAATTTTCGTCCCGAAAATTTGTACAAGTAACAAAAGAAACAACGAAGGGAATAAACAAACAGACAGAAATCAATAGAGAGTAGAAATCAAGAGAGAGATTTACCCGAGTTGTCACATCATCCCCACGTTAAAAGGAATCTCGACCCGAGATTCATTCAGCTGCCGAAGGGACATGTCTCGACTCGAACGCTTCCTTAGGAAAGAGATGAGGATACTTAGACTTCATCTGATCCTCCCGTTCCCATGTATATTCCGGTCCCCGGTTCGAGTTCCACCGAACCTTAACGATACGAATCTTGCTGTGACGTAGGCTACGAATCTTGTAATCAAGGATCTCCACAGGTTCTTCCACAATCCGAAGACGATCATCAACCTTGATCTCTTCTAGTGGAACGATGAGAGACTCGTCAGCCAGACACTTCTTCAAGTTTGACACGTGAAAGACGTTATGTACGTTACCGAGCTCCGTCGGTAGATCAAGTCGATATGCCACCGGCCCAATCCGTTCCAGGATCATAAATGGGCCGACATATCGCGGATTGAGTTTGCCACGCTTTCCAAAACGTATGACGCCCTTCCACGGTGAGACTTTTAGAAGTACCTTGTCATTGACTTGGAACTCTAGTGGTTTGCGACGCTGATCAGCATAACTCTTTTGCCGGTCCCGTGCCGCCGCCAACCGATTTCGAATCTGTACGATCTTTTCCGAAGTTTCGTACACTAGTTCAGGCCCAGTGAGTTGACTCTCACCCACTTCTGCCCAACAAAGAGGAGAACGGCATTTCCGTCCGTACAGTGCCTCGAACGGAGCAGCCTTGATGCTCGTGTGATAACTGTTATTGTACGAGAATTCTACCAACGGCAGATGAGCTTCCCAACCCTTGCCAAAATCGATCACACATGCCCGCAGCATGTCTTCTAATGTTTGAATCGTACGCTCACTCTGACCGTCAGTCTGTGGATGGTAAGCCGTACTCATGTCTAGTTGGGTACCCAAAGCCTTGTGCAAAGACTTCCAGAAGTGAGAAGTAAAATGGGAGTCACGATCCGAGATAATAGAAACAGGTACCCCGTGCTTAGAAACAACTTCTTTCAAGTAGAGACGAGCCAAACGATCCATGGTGTCGGTTTCCTTAATAGCAAGAAAATGGGCTGATTTCGTTAACCGATCGACAATCACCCATATCTTGTCGTTCCCGCTTGGTGATTTAGGAAGTTGTGTGACAAAATCCATAGTAATCCGTTCCCATTTCCATTCCGGAATTTCAGGTTGTTGCAGGAGACCCGACGGTTTCTGGTATTCCACTTTGACCTTAGCACAGGTCAAGCATTTGCTCACGTATGAGGCTATGTCCGACCTCATGTTTGGCCACCAGTAAAGCACCTTTAGATCTTGGTACATCTTATCCGAACCAGGATGAATAGAATACCGGGACTTATGAGCCTCATCAAGAACAAGCTCCCGTAGTCCCCCGAATAAAGGAACCCATATGCGCTCTGCGAAATAGTGCAGGCCATCAGGCCTTCGCTCTAGGTGCTTGTCGGCACCGTGCATGGTTTCAGCTTTAAGGTTTTCCTCCTTCAAAGCTTCCAATTGGGCAGAACGGAGTTGATCAGGTAACGACGAATGGATAGTGAGCTGCAACGCCCGAACGCGACGAGGTTTAGAAGATTCCTTCCTGCTCAAGGCGTCTGCTACAACATTCGCCTTGCCAGGATGGTACTTAATAGCACAATCATAATCGTTCAAAAGTTCAATCCAGCGACGCTGCCGTATGTTCAAGTGTTGTTGGTCGAAAATGTGTTGGAGACTCTTGTGATCGGTGTAGATGGTGCATTTGGTACCGTACAAGTAATGTCTCCAAATTTTCAGCGCGAATACCACGGCACCCAACTCCAAGTCATGAGTTGTGTAGTTCTTCTCGTGCACTTTGAGTTGACGAGAAGCATACGCAATCACTTTCTCGCGTTGCATCAACACGCAACCGAGTCCATGAATGGAAGCATCACAGTAAACGACAAAATCATCAGGACCCTCAGGTAAAGACAGAATAGGAGCAGAACACAGTTTAGACTTCAGTTCTTCAAACGCGGACTCTTGTGATTCACCCCAGTCGAACTTCTTATCCTTCTGAGTGAGAGTGGTGAGGGGTTGAGCAATCTTCGAGAACCCCTGAATGAAACGACGATAATAGCCCGCAAGGCCTAGGAATTGCCGCACCTCAGTTGGCGTCTTTGGTGCTCCCCAGTCTTTGATCGCTTCGATTTTTGCTGGATCGACATGAATTCCTAGTTCATTAACCACATGTCCTAGGAATTGAACTTCGCGTAACCAAAAGTCACACTTTGAGAACTTGGCGTAAAGTTGTTCCCGTCGCAAGAGTTCCAAAACTAACCGCAGATGTTCGCCGTGTTCGGTCTCGTTCTTGGAGTAGATCAGAATGTCATCAATAAACACAATGACAAACTTGTCCAGATACGGTTTACAGACGCGGTTCATCAAGTCCATGAAAACCGCCGGTGCGTTCGTGAGACCGAAAGGCATGACCAAGAATTCGAAGTGGCCATAACGTGTTTGAAAAGCAGTCTTTGCAACGTCAGCCTCCCTGACGCGCAGCTGGTGATAACCGGACCTCAAATCGATCTTGGAATAATAACTAGAACCCTGAAGCTGGTCGAACAGATCATCAATACGTGGAAGAGGATAACGATTCTTGATGGTCAACTTGTTCAGCTCTCTGTAGTCTACACACAATCGGAAACTCCCATCCTTCTTCTTGACAAACAAAATCGGGGCTCCCCAAGGGGAAGAACTTGGCCGGATGAAACCCTTGTCCAAGAGTTCCTGTAACTGGCTAGACAATTCCTGCATCTCGGGAGGTGCAAGACGGTAGGGGGCCCGAGCAATAGGAGCAGCCCCTGGTACAAGATCAATGCCGAACTCGACTTGACGATGAGGAGGAAGACCAGATAAATCATCGGGAAAAACATCAGAAAACTCGCGTACCACCGGAATGTCGTCAATCTTCTTCTCATCACTAGTGGAAACAGATAAGAGCGCCAAAACGGCTGGATAACCCTTTCGAAGACACTTAAGGGCTTTCATGCTAGAGATGATGTTTAGCGAAACACCACCCTTGATACCGTATACAGAAAGAAATTCTCCATCAGGGAGAGGAATCCGAATAACCTTATCGTAACAGACGATCTCCGCGCGATACAAAGATAACCAAACCATTCCTACCACAACGTCAAAACTACCCAATGGTACCGGCATAAGGTCGATGGGGAATGATAAACCCGACAACTCTAACTGACACTCCCGAAGAACACTAGTAGCTTCAATCGTTTTACCGTCAGCTAACTCAATAATATACTTGGTCTCTAATGGTACAGATACTACATCTAGCAGTCGACTAACATCCATGGATACAAAACTCTTGTCGGCACCAGAATCAAATAACACGCTAACGGAATGATTATTGAGAAGAAACGTACCGGTGACTGTATCAGGGTCCTGCCTAGCCTCAGCAGCTCCAATGACGAAGGCACGTGCATTTCTGCCGCCGCCCCCGTTGTTCCCATTCCCGTTGTTTCCACCCTGTTTCAGTTTTGGGCAATCCTTCTTGTAATGCCCAGTGTCACCACAGTTGTAGCATCCCTGTTTCCCTGTAGTCCCCTGAGTAGTCGGAGCTGAACTGTTGGTCGGAGCCTGAGTCGATGGAAGTGTAACCCGACAGTCTTTAGCATAATGGCCTGTTCGCTGGCAGCGGTGACAACGGTTACTGTCGCAGTTCCCTAGGTGATGGCGTCCACACTTGTTGCATTTGGGCAGTTTTCCTGCATAACCACCCTGCTTATTACCCGAAGACGATGAACCCCCATTATCAAACTTTTTACCCTGCTGCGTAGACCCAGATCCCTTCCGTCGTTTTCCCCACTTGCGCTTATTGTTCTCTGGAGCCTTAGCAGTCGAACCTTTCGCCGGCAAAATCCCCTCGTTCACCTTTAAATTAGTCATCCTATGTGCACATCGAACTACCTCCGCATAAGTAGGATGATTCCCAGCAGCCACTAACCCTGCAATTTCCGGCACCAACCCTGAGACATTGTTAGGACAAAGAGGATTGGTGAAACCACTTTTGTAAACCTTAGTCTAATTCACTTCTGTCATTTTTGGCTAAATAGAAGAACTGAATAGAAGACAAGAAACTGCTGATTAGAAGATATGAAGAAGTGCTGAAGTTGCAGAAGTTCTGAAGTCCAAACCAGACAAGTTCACTTCAGAAGTACTGAAGACAAAACTACTCTTCAGTAGTTGTCCTTCATCAGCACTTAGCAGAAGATATTTGCCACCGCCCATTTGCATCAGTAGTTTGTTGTTTAATATTACTTTTAGCTTTATTTGTTTCTTTCAATGTTGCAACTTGTGCAACTTGTAACTGGACTTTCTGTACTTGCTTTTCAGGCAAGATACATGCATGTAATCGTCTATAAATAGAAGACTTCAACCTTCTATTTTAGACATTGATTTTTAAGCAGAAAAATCCTTCAAACACTCTCATTGTTATTATTCCATTTCTGTATTTATTGTGAATCTTGCTAAGTATCTAATTCTCATTTACAACTTAGATTCATAATAAATACTTTGTCATTTATCTTGTTTCAAACATCAAGGGGGAGTTACAACTCTGCCTTTGCATAAAAAGTGTTGCTTTAACTTATAACATTCCGCTGTGCTTATAATCTGATTTACTAGGACTTGCTAAACACTTAAGTGTCAAGATAGCAAGTTCTTACTTAGCAAACAAGAGCAAACTGATCCAACAATTGGTATCAGAGCATTGGTTTATCTGATCACATATCAATCTAACAAATTGAGAATCAGACACAAAGCTCTTATTGATATTCAATAAAAAGATCAAAAGTTCACTTTTTATCAATATCCATCACTTAAAAGAGTCATCAGACAAATCTATAACTCTTTAAAAATGGATCCACATAATACTGGTTCTGCCACCAAACCTGCCATGCTTGTGAGAAATGAGTACAATATATGGCAGAAAAGAATGGCACATACCTTGTCACAAACCAACACTGGTTGTTGGAGATCTGTGATATATGGTCCACACAAACCAGTAAACATAAACCTTGAAACAAAAGAAGGGATTCCTAAGGATCCCAAAGACTATACAGATGAAGATTTCCTGAAACTTGAGCTAGATGCTAAGGCATTCTCTATGTTGGCAATGGCTCTCCCAAATGAAATATACTCTGGCCTTTTACATTGTGAAAGTGCCAAAGAACTTTGGGACTGTCTTAAAGAACAGTTTGGAGGAACTGAAGAGGTGATTGCCAACACCAGAGAAATTTTGGCTCAACAATATGAAACATTTGCTTATATTAATGGGGAGACTTTGACACAACAATTTGAAAGGTTCTCCTCATTAATCTCTGAGCTAAAGTTAAATGGGCAGACCTATACAACAGTATCTATGTTACATAGATTTTTAAGGTCTCTGCCTGACAAATGGGAAACTTACTCCATTGTCTTAAGATCCTCACCAGATTTTAGCTCCCTCACTCTTACAAAACTCCATGGGAGATTACTCACTTTTGAAAGAGAAATCGATCAAAAGAAGAAATTACAAACTTCTGGTAAAACTGCTGATGACTACCTACCAGGTAGTACAGCACTTTTGGGACAAGATTCACCAACTTGTTCCTATGGATCTTATGACAATATTGACATAACCACTGGGATCTCATCAGAAAGATCTTTCCCATGTTATGACAATGATGACCAAGGTCAAACTGCTGATAATCTATGTTTTATCATGGATGATTTGAAAAATTTTAGCAGTGATGACTTGGAAGAAATGGACATACTTCACCAACTGGCCATGCTAAGCATTAAAACTAACAAGTTTTATAAAAGGTCAGGAAGGAAATTTCCAGGATTGACCAGTAACACAAAAATTGGTTTTGACAAATCTAAACTGAGATGTCACAAGTGTCAGAAGTTGGGACACTTTGCTAGAGAGTGTAGAAGCTCTAGCTTTAACCAATCACAATCTGGAAATAACTACAACCCCAATTATAATAGGAACAATGGAACTCAAGGGAGTGCTCATTTTGTACAGGCACAAGCTCCTCAACAGCAATATATGCCTCAAGTACAATATGTTCAAGTGCCTGCTCAACAGATGCAGAGCCAACAATCAATCCCTCCCTTTCCAGCTGCTCAACTTCCTCCACAGCCTCAACAACCCCCTCAACAAAGCCTCTTTACCTCGGGGTATGTTGACTGGAGCAGTCTCCCATATGACACCACAGAGTGTAATCCTGATGCAGACAACAAAGTGTTTGACATCAACTGGGGAGAACCAGACAATGGCAGAAAGAACTTTGCCTTAATGGCATTTGAAGGCTCTACCTCAAGATCTGCATTGTCTCAGGTATCAAAAGAATCTTTGACAAAACTATGTTCAAACTCTTGCAAAGAAACTTTTGCTCTCATAAGAGAGACAAACGTGCACCTACAAGGCAAAGCCAATGATTTAGAAAGAAAATACACACAGATAAAATGTGATTTGGAAAGAAAACTGTGTGCTAAAACAAAAGAGGTTTCTAAATTAACTGACTCTGCCATTGAAACCCAAGCACAAATCAAAATGATGTTAAATGACCTGGGAGATGTCAGACAAGAGCTTGCTGACACCAGGATCACTTGTGAAAAATGGGTTGAATCTTGTAGGGGGTATCAACTACTGCTAAACAAACAAAGTGCTTCAAATGTGAAGTTTGGCATAGGATACCATCATGTTGAAAACACCAACAGATTTTTCTCCCAAAACTACTGAAGATGGGAGAAGAATTGTTTCAAATGAAACTTCTGAAGGGAAAGAATGCACATCTTTCCATGAAAACTTTCTAAATAGAAATCCTGGCATTTTTAAAGAAAGTACTTCAGAAGTATTTACAAAAACTGACAACAAGCCATCAGTAGTTTCATCTACTTCAGGAGTTGAGACCCTGAAAACTACTGATGAGCAAAATCTTTTTACTGTCAGAAATTTGCCTTCAGAACAAAAACAGAAGGCAAAAGCATGTGAAATTTGTGGCCTGTTCAACCACAAAACTGAATTTTGTAGATACAGAAAAGGAATTCAGTTCAATCAAAAATTTAAACAACAGGTTGTGGGAAATCAAATCAGAAATGATTATGAAAAAGTCTTTAAACCCAAGAAACAACCTGAAAACACCTTTTCTCAGAAAAAGATAATATCTCAACCAAAATCTTTTTCTCAAAATTCCATGTCAGTAGTTAGACCAGAATCATCAGCAGTTTCACAAACTGCTGAGATTCAAAATCTAAAGAACATGGTAGAACTACTGATGACCAAGGTTGATGGTGGTCCTAAAAAGGATACCACCATAGTTCTTCATGAAAAATCCATTGCCAAAAAGACATGGATTTCTCAACCTGGTCAAAAACAAACTGTAACTGTTCCCAAGAGCAAACCCAAAGCCAAACAGGCTTGGGTTTCCAAATCTAACTAATTTGCTTTTATGTGCAGAGAGTTTCCAGGGGCTTGAATAGCATATGGTATGTTGATAGTGGAGGCTCTATGCACATGACTGGATGCAGATACCTGATAAACAACTTTATCAGCCAAAGAGAAGGATCTGTGTCCTTTGGGAACAATGCCAAGGGATATGTGCTAGGACATGGCAATGTCTCCTCTGGCAAAATACAGTTTGACAAGGTCAACCTGGTGGAGAACCTTGAATACAACTTGCTGAGTGTGTCACAAATGTGTGATAAAGGATATTCTTCCTTTTTCACAAAGACAGCTTGCAAGATCATCTCACCAGAAGGCCAGAAGTTGATTGAGAAGATTATAGAAGATCATACTTTGCTGATTGCCAAAAGATGTGGCAATGTCTATGCAGTGGACATTGAAAAAGACAAAGTATTGAACAACACTGCCTGTTTCTTCTCAAGGGCATCAACTTCAGAAACAGATCTCTGGCACAGGAGACTTGGCCATGTGAACTTTAAAACCATAAATAAAGTCACAAAAATGGGCTTGGTCAGAGGTCTACCTTTGAAAGTATACCAGTGTCAAGAACACTGTGTATCCTGTTTAAAGGGAAAACAGCATAAGTCCTCCTATAAGTCTATTGAAGAATCAAAAACAACTGCATGTCTTCAACTACTCCATATGGACTTATTTGGGCCTGTCAAAATTATGAGCCTTGGTAAAAAAGAAGTACTGCTTAGTCATCATTGATGACTACTCAAGATTCACATGGGTATTCTTCTTATTTTCCAAGGATGAGGCTGCTGAAATCATCAAGTTCTTCATTCTACAAGTAGAGAAACAATATTCTCTATCTGTCAAAACCATTAGAAGTGACAATGGGACAGAGTTCAGGAACAAAACTCTGGATGAATTCTGTTTGTCTAAAGGGATTATTAGACAATACAGTGTTCCCAGAACTCCTGAACAAAATGGTGTAGTAGAAAGGAAGAACAGAACACTGATAGAAGGAGCAAGAACAATGTTAGCTGATTCTGGACTGCCATTGTACTTTTGGGCAGAAGCAGTTAACACAGCATGTTATGTTCAGAATAGAGTTCTTGTGATCAAGAGACATTCCAAGACTGCCTATGAAGTTCTTCATGGGATGAAGCCCCTTATCTCCTTTTTCAGGGCTTTTGGGTGTCAATGTTTCATCTTGAACATCAAGGAATCTATCTCAAAGTTTGCTGCCAAAGTTGACTCAGGTTACTTTCTTGGTTACTCTTCAACTAGAAAAGCCTACAAGGTTTTTAATTCTCACACCAAGATAGTAGAAGAAACATTGAATGTCAAGTTCAATGAGTCAAAACACACTCTTATTCCAGCACATCCTGCTGAACTCTTTGACCTTGACAACTTTCACTTTGGACCTGAAAAGGCTGTTACTTCTTCCAAACCTACTTATTATGGTGATCAAAGGTTTGAAGATGAGGATCCTGCACCATGGACTCCTCAAACAGTCATTAAGTCAACTACAACACCATCAGAAGTTTTCCAAACTTCTGATCAAACAAATACTGAAGGCCAAACTCAAACATCTGCCTCAGCACCTGCAACTACTGAAGAAGCTGCAACTGCTGAACCAGATATCATAGACCTCAGTAGTTTGTTTGAAGAACCAGAGCCACCTACACCTGTCAGTGGTTTACAACAACTGATTGAACACAGAGATCATCCACTTGATCAAATCATGGGTGATATAGCTACAGGTGTTCTGACCAGAAACCAGCTCTCCAACTTTTGCCTATTCTCAGCCTTTATTTCACAGTTGGAACCAAAGAAGTACCAGGAAGCCCTCAAAGACAACAATTGGGTGCAGGCTATGCAAGATGAACTACTACAGTTCAACAAGCAACAGGTCTGGGAAATCTGTCCCTTACCTCAAAACAAGCAACCAATTGGTACAAGATGGGTTTTCAGGAACAAACAAGATGAAGCTGGTATGATAATCAAGAACAAGGCAAGACTGGTAGTTCAAGGGTACTCTCAAGAAGAGGGAATTGACTATGATGAAACCTTTGCTCCAGTTGCAAGGCTTGAGGCCATCAGGTTATTTCTGGCCTATGCCATTTCCAACAAAATAAAAGTTTATCAAATGGATGTAAAAAGTGCATTTTTATATGGTAAAATCAAGGAGGAGGTGTATGTCTGTCAGCCACCTGGGTTTGAGGATCCTACTCATCCTGAGTGGGTGTACAGACTGGATAAAGCTCTTTATGGGCTCAAACAGGCTCCAAGAGCCTGGTATGATACACTCTCCACCTTTTTACTCAAAAATAACTTTACAAGAGGTGCCATTGATAAAACACTTTTCATTAAACATGTTGGAAATCATGTCTTACTTGTTCAAATTTATGTTGATGATATCATCTTTGGTTCAACAAACACAAAATTGTGTGATGATTTTAAGAAACTCATGCAATCAAAATTTGAGATGAGTACCATGGGAGAACTGCAGTACTTTCTAGGACTGCAGATCAAACAACAAACAAATGGAACTTTTATACATCAATCAAAATATGTTAAAGAATTATTGAACAATTTTCTTTAAATGACTGTAAATCATGTTCCACTCCCATGACACCTATCACACAAGTTGAACCTGATGATCAAGGAAAACAGGTTGATCAGACCATGTACAGATGCATGATAGGTTCCGTTTTATACTTAACTGCTTCTAGACCAGATATTATGTTTTCAACATGTGTCTGTGCTAGATATCAATCAGCACCAAGGGAATCACACCTTATTGCAGTCAAAAGAATTTTTAGATATCTGAAAGGAACTCCAACACTGGGAATTTGGTATCCTGCTTCAAGCAATACCAAGTTATCAGCATTTTCAGATAGTGACTATGCAGGGTGTAAGATGACTAGAAAGTCAACATCTGGTGGTTGTCAATTTCTGGGTAACTGTCTAGTGTCATGGCAATCAAAGAAGCAAACATCTGTTGCAACTTCAACTGCTGAAGCTGAATACATTGCAGCTGCAAGTTGTACATCACAGATACAATGGCTCCAATATCAACTTCTTGATTATGGAATCAAAGAGACCAAGACACCTTTGTTTGTAGACAGCAAATCTGCCATTAGCATCATTCAAAATCCGGTACAGTTCTCAAAAACTAAACATATTGAGATCAGGTACCATTTCATAAGAGATTGCTATGAAAAAGGCAAGATTGAGGTGAAGCATGTAGCAACAGCTAATCAGATAGCTGACATCTTCACTAAGCCCCTTGACACATCAACATTTCAGAAGTTAGTCTCCATGCTTGGAATGCTAAATTTGTAAGTGTTTATTTTATTATTTTTTTTTCTTCTGCATATCAGTTAGAATCCAAGTTAACACTTGATTCTACCCAACTCTACAGCAAACTTCTACATCAATCACTACTGATATGCATCAAAATTTTTCTTTTTCCTTTTTCCATCCTTGATTCCATCCTGTTTACCATGGTGGAATCAAAATGAAAAATTTATTTTTCCTTTTTCCACCCCTGATTCCATCCTGTTTACCTTGGTGGATTTCAGGTTAACCTTTTTCATCTTTTTTCTGGTTTTCACTTACAAATGTCAAAAGTCTGAAACAAAACTTCTGAAAAACAAAAACAGTTTGAGAGAAACTACTGATGAACAAAAATCATCAGTATGGGGATAACTTTCTGAAAAAGTGTGTAACTTCTGATAAAATAAACTTCAGAAGTTATGAATAAAGTATTTATGAAAACATTTCTCATCAGATGTTAAAACTGCTGAAGAGAAAATGGGAACTACTGATGAAGTAATCCTTCATCAGCAGTTTAAGTCAAAAGGGCAAATCTGACTTTTCCCATCATCAGAGGTTTGACCTAATAAGTTTAAAACCTCTGATAAAGAGATTTTTAACCAAAGGCGGTTTTAAAACTTCTAATAAAGAAGATTCAAGCGGTTAAAACTCCTAATAAATACCTTTTTCACACACTTATCCTTTTAAACTCACAAAATATCCCTCCTTCTCTCTCAAAACTCTCTCAAAACCTACACCTGAAAATTCACTGTTCGATCAAAACACCCAAACCACAATGGATCTTGTTCTAAAACAGGGACACAATCAAAGAGCCTTTCTTGAAAAACAAGAAGGCTGGTCCCAATACGATGAGATCATTGATCTTGTCGTCAAATCCCAATACTTTACTGCTCTCACAATTAACCCACCAATTCATACTGAAACTCTGAATGAGTTCTGGGCAAATGCTGAGACGGTTACAATGGGTGGTGAGGTCATTTCCCTCAACTCAAAGATAAAAGGGAAACAACTGACCATCACACCAGCCACACTAGCAACAAGACTGGGTCTGGATGATGTAGCTGCCCCTGACCATGTTGCTAACAAAGATATTCATCTAACCATGACTGAGTGTGGTTATCAAGGTACTCTCTCCCATGCTACTATATTCAAAAAATATTTTGAACCAAAATATAAACTTTTGTTTCATTATATAATTATGTGTTTGAGTCCAAAAACAGGGTCATATGACCAGATGCCCTCCACTTTTCAACCAATATTTCATTCCATTGTGAATGAAACCAAATACAGGGCATCAAAACTGTTTTTCCATGAGTTGGTGTTACATCATAATAATACCAAGAAAAAGTTTTTGTTGTACCCAAGGTTCATTATGCAATGCATAATAGGGGAACTGGGTAATGAGGTGCTTGTGGGAAAAGTTTCAACTTTAAACCCTTTAACATCACAAGCATACTCAAGACTGAACAAACCGGCTGCCTGGCCAGAAGATGATCAGGGAGAACAACAACAAGTCCCCCTGAAGCCCACATCTTCCACACCTACACCACCAAAAGCCAAAAAGCCCAAGCCAACAAAAACTGTAACCCACCAACCCAAAGAAAAGCTGTTCAGGAGGTTGAGATGCCTGAACATGCTCTTGAGCATTCTGCTCTTCAAATTGGTGAGACTGAAACACCCTCTCAGTCTCATCCATCTCAAACCCCACAAAGAGCACCCATATCTGTTCATTTCAAAAGAAAAAGACTCAGAAAAGCATATCAAACACACTCTTCTTTTGAAACTGCTGAACAACAAACTATTGCCCAAACTACTGAACCTTCCCACAAATTTCTGAACAAGAGGCAATTGAAATTGCCAAACTTCTCTCTGGGCTAAAAGAGAAGGTCCCATCTGATTATGTCAGTCCCCTACAACCACAACAAACAGGGGACATAACCACAACATCAGACATGGATGTGGACATCTCTAGCCCTATCCCAAGAGATGAGGGTGGACCAGAGTCTTTAAGCCCAAATTTAGAGACTCTTGGGGCATCTGAGGCTGCTACTACTCAGTTACCACCCAGTGGTGGATCTGAGGACAGAAGTAACATAGCTAAGACCTCAGATGTGGCAACTACTGATGAAGGCTTAATGCCTGAGGTAGGAAATCCTCAGTACCAAGAAACAGAGGTTCATGAGAGAACTGAGTTGGGCTCAGCTCATGATTTAACTGAGACAGTCCTCTCTGAGGGCAACATCAGGGATACAGATGATTCCATTAACTTGGATGATGTTTCAAAAACTCCAACTACTGAATTGACGGCACTTTCTGAAGGTCCTGCTGCAAAGGTATCCAGGCTCAAGAAGCCAGTCACCTCTGCACAGGTTAAAGTCCACTCAATCCCTAAAACCCCTAGAGTGGCATCCTCTGTACAACATGAGGATCTCCCAAAAACACCCCCTTCACAGCAAATGCCTACCCAATTCCCTGGGCACACAAGCATAGACCTGAACCAGCTATGCAGCCCAGAGGGTCCCCTGTACCACATGATGAATACACTCATCAGAAATCACTTCCAAACCTATACAGCTGACTTGGAGCTGTCAATCAAGAACCAATTTGGGGTGATTAAAACCAAGATGAACGATCTGTCTAACAAAATAGACTACAACAGCCAGCAGATTGCTCATCTTCAAGGACACTTCTCCCAACCCTCTGCTTCAAGGGTTAGAATTGATGAATCCAAAAAGGGGGAGAAGATCAGGGAACCTAAGGAGTCATTCCAAGCCAGAGTAAAGGCACGAGTGGCACTCCTTGAAAGAGATCAGAAAGATCAGGCCAGAAAAGAAAAATTGGCCAAACAGTTGGTGTCTCTATTGAAGAAATTGAAGCTGCTGAAAAAGAAGATGAGACCCAAAGTTCTGATGATTCCCTAAGGTGTAATGAAGAAACTTCTGATTACCAAACTTCTGAAGAATCAGAAAGTACTGAAGACAATCCTTCAGTAGCTGACAAACCATCAGCAGTTGTCAGCACATCAGAAGTCAACACTTCCCAACCTCAAACAACTGAACCTTCCAGAACCACTGCTCCCACTCAACCAACATCTGACCCCATCAGGCCTACATCTGTTACAACAATGACTGTATTAAACCCTTCTCCCATCTCTCAATCAGCTGAACTATTAGAGAAGAGTTTAATTGCAGCCAACAAGAAGGCCAGAGAAGATCAGATTTGGAAATCTCTGGAAGAAAGGGATGATTTGGACTTAAGCCATGAAGAAAAACTTCAGGCTTATGCAGCTGAACTACAAAGGCAGGCTAGCCTTGATGAGATTGCTGAACAGGATAAAAGACAACAACTGGTGTCTTATATCACCAAAAACAGCAAGACTAAAGCCTTTACACTCAAAGGACTCTCTATGCAAGAGCTGACAAGAAGAGCACAACTGCTTGCAGACAAAATGGCCACAAGCAAAGAAGGAAAGGCCAAGAGAGCCCAGATAATAGAAGAGCTAGTAGCAGAAGGATATGGTTCAAAAGCTCTGTATCCAGATGGAAAGAAGAAAGACTAATGGATACATATAGAAAATATTTGGCTGCCAAGGCTGCAAATCCTGAGAAGTTTCAAACTGCTGATCCTTCAAGATCAGTAGTTAGAACTTCTGGTGTATCTAGAAGATCTGCTGCTCAGAAGAAGAAGGCAGAGGACAATGTCAAAACTGATTTCAAAATGGTACTACTTGAGGGAAGCTCAATAGTCCATTCAGATTTTGACATTGAGGAGAAACCTCTGTTAACACAGTTCAGGGATCCTTCCACTTTTGCTTATCAAATACAAAAGACCATCACAGAAAAGATGCATACCAAAGTAGTGACTGAACACCATCTCCCAACTGTTCAGATGCCTGGTATGCAACAACATCAACAAGGAAGAGAATCCCACCTGAGGCTATCTGAAACTGAAGACATCCAGCACTCAGGATCATCAACCCAAGGGACAAGTCTGGTTCCCTATTCTTCTGACTTTAACAAGTCAAAGATCCCTATCATCAGATGGTCACTTACTGATAACAACTCAGTACTGTTGACAAGAAGAGACTTCTCAAGCAGGGCTTACAAAAAGATCAGTGATCTGAAGAAACTGTCAACACAAGACCTGCTCACAATTCAACATCTAGATCCACAGAGAGGATCTCTGTCTGATGATCTGTACAACCAGCTCAAGAACACCATGTACAAAGAGATATGGAAGATTGTTCAAGACAGAAGAAACACATAAGGAATTAGTAAGGTTTTGGCTTCATCAATCCAGGGGGAGATTGTTAGGACAAAGAGGATTGGTGAAACCACTTTTGTAAACCTTAGTCTAATTCACTTCTGTCATTTTTGGCTAAATAGAAGAACTGAATAGAAGACAAGAAACTGCTGATTAGAAGATATGAAGAAGTGCTGAAGTTGCAGAAGTTCTGAAGTCCAAACCAGACAAGTTCACTTCAGAAGTACTGAAGACAAAACTACTCTTCAGTAGTTGTCCTTCATCAGCACTTAGCAGAAGATATTTGCCACCGCCCATTTGCATCAGTAGTTTGTTGTTTAATATTACTTTTAGCTTTATTTGTTTCTTTCAATGTTGCAACTTGTGCAACTTGTAACTGGACTTTCTGTACTTGCTTTTCAGGCAAGATACATGCATGTAATCGTCTATAAATAGAAGACTTCAACCTTCTATTTTAGACATTGATTTTTAAGCAGAAAAATCCTTCAAACACTCTCATTGTTATTATTCCATTTCTGTATTTATTGTGAATCTTGCTAAGTATCTAATTCTCATTTACAACTTAGATTCATAATAAATACTTTGTCATTTATCTTGTTTCAAACATCAAGGGGGAGTTACAACTCTGCCTTTGCATAAAAAGTGTTGCTTTAACTTATAACATTCCGCTGTGCTTATAATCTGATTTACTAGGACTTGCTAAACACTTAAGTGTCAAGATAGCAAGTTCTTACTTAGCAAACAAGAGCAAACTGATCCAACA